>JAJLRB010005353.1:0-38346 GCA_020976825.1 Odocoileus hemionus | reverse complement strand
ATTTGATGGATATTGAAAAGGGTTTTAATAAAGGGGGTGGTTGTAGGTGGATTCAGTGGAGGTGTGTAAAAGGGGTGGTGTGGAAGGGGTGTGATTATGCTGAGAGTGTATAAGAGGAGTGTTAAAGTGGAAAATTTATTGTAGATGATTAATAGATTGAAAACCACAAGGGTTTGATTCATACTGGGAAGTGGTTTTAAAAGTGGCGGTTGGGAAAGATTGGACCTAGATTGTTGTATATTTTTGTGTATAAAAAAATTTGGTGGAGGAATAAAAGGTTTTATGTAATTAAATTCCAACAAAATGGTGGGGTCAAAGGTTTATTTAGTTGTTTAAATTGATACATATTGGTGTGATTAAACTAATGGTGATAACTTGGTTTGGTGTTTAACATTTGTGTGATGTAGGAAGTGGCTTGAAATATGTGTTGTAAATACTGTGTGTAAAATAGTGATTGATCATAAGGGGATGGTTAAAAAAGGGTTTGTAAATTGTGGATTATATAAGAAATGTAATGTATATTTGTAGTGTGGTTATGTTGATTGATGTTAAACTAGTATTTTAAATTTAAGTGTGGTTTTTTCCGTAGTGCGGGGTGGTTACTTATATGACAATTGTGTAATTTAGTTTTAGGGGAAAAAAAAGGGAATGTGATGCAATGAATGGTTTTAATAATATTGGAAATTGGTTTAATTTGTGTTGTATTAAAAATGGGAATTGGGTTTTTTATTTAGTAACATTTAAGGTGTGGTTGTTTTAATGTGGGTGTTAATTACGTGTTAAAAATAGTGGGTGTTGTCATAGTTAGTGGTTTTAATAGTTGTGTTGTGATGTCAAAGGGGGGAGATTATAATAAGTGATGTGGGTTTGAATTAATACCAAAAAATGGTGTTATGTACATAATTATATATTTAAAAATTAGGTTTATAAATATTGAGTGAAAAAAACTTTTTGGATGCAGGTACAGGGGGAAGTAGTTAATTTTGGATAATAATAGAAGGGGGGTGTTGGGTTTATAATATTTGAGTGATTTATTATAACATTGATTTAATTTGGTGTGATATTAGGTAAAAGGGGTTTATATTAATTGGGTGGGGATAAAAAGGGAGTGTTTATTTAAAGGTGGGGGATATTTGATTTGATGATATTTGATTTTCATGGGTGTGTTCATTAGTTATGTTATTTAAAAATGTGTGATTTTAAAAGTGGTTTTTAATTTGGGTTTATTTTATAAATTGATTTAAGGGTATGAGATAAAGTGGTTTTTTTACAGGTTTATTATAGTGGGTTTAATTTCAAAAATGGGTGTGAGTTGATAAAGGGTGTGTTAAGGATGTGTTTGAAAAAAAATTGGATGAGTTAAAGATTTGTGATGGTGGTTGATTCAATTAACAATTTCCGTGTTATGTGTATTGGGGGGGGTTTGATAAGGGGTTTTTAATTTTTTTCGAAAGTGGTTTTTCAGTTTTGGGATTAATCGGTTGTATGGGTGTGAAAATTTGTGTTTATGAAAATTTTTTGGTAATTGGTATAGACTGGTGTCTTAAGAGGTGTGATTCATTAAGATATTTTAATATTTGGAATTATTAATATTGGGGGTTTTTATTTATATGCTGGTTTTAATTATACACTGGGTTGAAAAATACAGTGTTTTCCAATACAGGGGGGGGTAAATTAGTTTGGTTCCAAAAAGTTTGTGATTTAAATAAGGTGTTTTGTGTAAAGTGTTTAGAGTGTGATTATTGTTTAAGGATTATCATAAAAGATGGATGTGCCTTTGTGAGCAAAAAGGGTTTATAGATGGGTGGATGATTATTAAAGGGGGGGATTTTTAGAACCCGTCTTGTGGTTTAATTTTGTGGGTGTTTAGTGTTAAGTGGTTTTAGGTGTTTTGTGTTTGAAAATGTTGTGACTATGGTGTGTTATGAAAGGGTTTTGAGCAAATTATGTGGTTTAATTAAAAGGGTTGACATTTTAAATTTGGGAAATTTTGGAAAATATAGGGAGAATTTAATAGGTTTGGTTAAACAAATCGTGGGGATTATGAACATTGATTAATTAATGGTGGATTTAAAAAGGGTTTTTATTCAATGTGGAAATGATTTTTTAGTATAATTTTGCCGTGTTGATTTAGAAAGGTGTTGATATCAAAGGTGTGAGAAAAAAGTGGTTGGTTAGGGGGGGTGATGCAAAAAGGTGTGGTTAAGTGGGTGTGGGGAGTATGTTTAGAGTGCTTAAAAGAAATATAAAGGGATGGGTATCAACACAAGGTTTATGGGATTATGGAATTTAAAAAAAATGTTGATCTTAAAAGTGTAAAAAATGTTGTGATTTTCCCTAGGGGTTTTATATTATTGATGGTGTAAACGTTTGCTTGTGTTAAACAAAGTGGTTGACAGGTTTGGGGGTGTAAAGAAATAATTTTAGGTTTAATGTTGATGTATTATGATTAAAACAATTTGGTTTTTGGGTAAAAGGTATTTGTGGTTGAAATTTGTAAATTGTGGGGTTGGGTATAATGCGTGAGAAATTAAAAGGTTTTTTTAAAAATTTAGGTGTGATACAGTCATTTTGTATTGAAATATTGTTGTATTAAAAGGGAAAGGATTAGTGTGGCATATAATGGGTTATACGAATAGTATGATTTTAGAATGTATTTTATGTTTGGAATGTGATATTTTCGAAATTAAATTTTTATAAAGTGGGTTGTCCGTTTATGATGGATTTGCCATTTTGTTTAATAATTGTTTTTTCAGGGTGTCTATACAATGGATGGCTAATGTATTTTTTTCAGGCGTATTTATTTACGTGTGTGTATCAATAGAGTTGATATTGTTAAAATTGTTGGGGAATTACATGGGGTAGGTTTTGGGGATTAAAAATGGGATGTCGATTGTGGATTATTTTTATTGTGATTTTCGTTTAATTGGGGTTTTGACATTAGGTTTGATGTCACTCAGTGGTAGATGTTAAAAATTGTGTTATGTTTATAATAAATTGTGAATTCATAAAGTGGTGGTGAAAGGATTTATTGGAAATAAGTGGTTTGAACAATTTTAGTTTAAATTCTTTAGTGGGGACATAAAAATTTTTATCTTTTGGGCTTAATACGAGGGGGCGTAGAGAATGGGGGTTTTTGGTGATGGTTTTTTATTTAAAATTAATGATTATTTTGGGGGGGAAGTGAAAATGGTTTTTTTAATGATATCTTTTTCCAAAAGGTGTTGGGTTTAATGGGATAAATTGGTTTATAAAAATAGTTAGTGTTTAATAAAAAGGGTTTGGTGGATATACTTTTGTTAAAGTTTTTTGAATTAAATGTATTCGTTTTTTTTTGTCATAATGATTTGATCACCAATAAAGGGGTGTTTTAAGAAAGTGGGGTATTACATGTTATTTGAATTTGAATTTTATTATTTAAAATTGGGGAACAGTGTGGTGTTAAAATGTAAAGATAAGGGTTATGAATAAGTGGGGTTTGTGGGAAAAATGTTTGGAAATTGTTTGAGTCATATTAAGATTAAATTTGAATGGTTGTTTGTTAGTTTAATAAATTCCTTTTTGAATATGTTGAGATGTTAAAGGGTTTTAATTTCATGTGTGTGCATTTTGTGGTTTTGTCATAATAGGATGAACGTATGGTTGTGTTGTCATGAAAGCAGTATGTGTGATATCAATTTAAAAAGTGTCATAAAATTGGTTGTATTCAAAGTGGGGTGTTTTATATAATGGATTTCCCAAAATAATGATTCGTATTTGGGGGAGAAAATTTGGGGATTGTATTTAATTAAAAAAAATTTTGGGGCTGAACAATGGGGAGTGGAGTTAATTAAGGGGTGGGGCCCTGTTAAGCTAAATTCTATCATGGGTGGTTGGGTAAATTTTTTAATTTATAAGGGGATGGTTGTTGACCAATGATGATTTAAGTGGTGTTTTGGGAAATTTCAAAGAAACATAAATGAAGGTGATGTCATAATAGTTGGTGGTATTAATAAGTGTTTGAAAAGGTGGGTTTAAAGTGGTATGTTGAAATTTGTGTGGAGTTTAGGTTTATGTTGTGTGTTTATGTATACAGGTAAATTTTTTTGAATTTTGGGAGATATTTCTATTGTTTCCATTATAAGGGTGACAGAGGATTGGTTATTAGCTTTAGTTGTAATATTGTGAATTTTTTAAATTGATTAAATTCGGGTTTTCCTTAATTAGTGGTTTAATTTTTGGAAGGGGATTAAAAACGTTTGGGTACGATTCAAATGTTTTTGTTAAGTTAAAATGGTTTATGTAATGTGAGGTTTGATTTTTATCTGGTGCAAGGCTTTCGCGAGTGGGTTAAAAAGTTGGGTGGTAGTAAAGGAATGGCAATATGAGTGGGGGATGTCACTGAAGTGGGTGTTTATTGAGGTGTGTATCAAGGTGTGGTTATTGTAGTGACTGATAATTAATGGAGTTGCAAAAACCGTTTACCAGTGGTTTCAATTGTTAAAATTTGGTAGTTGGGAAAGAAAATAATGGTTGGGGTGTCAAAAATGGTGTGACATTGGTTAACTTGATAAATGGGGTGGAAAAAGGGTTTAGTTAAAGTTATGTTTGGAATGGTTTATGTCATTAAAAGGGTTTTTACATTGGGGGTGTTTATGTATAAAAAATGATACATAATAGTGGGTGTAAACAATGGGGTTTTAAAACTTGGTCCTGGGTTTTAAAGATAAATTATGGTGTAAATGTGTAATAACAAAGGGTTTGTAATTTGGGAAATCATGGGCATGAAATGGATATGTTAAATATGTGTGATGTATAAGGCTGTGTGTGAAATAAATTTTTGATAATTATAAATGTGTCATTGGTATAGGATATCCTTTCATGTTTGGTTCATTGATGTGGTATATTAAAAATTTTTTTTTGGGATTTTGAATTTTTGGTATTTGATTTCTGATTGGGGAAGTTAAGTTGAAATAAGTGTGGTGTTTTCATATAGAGGTGTTTAACTATTGTGAAGTGATTTCAATACAGGTGTGGTAGTTAAATTATTGGGGTGGTATATGTTGTAAAAGTATTGAGTGTCAATAAATTGTGTAATCTGATTTGGTCGATAATTGATTTTTTATAATTAAAAGGGGGGTTAAAGAATGTGTTTGGTGTGCTGAAAATTAGTGGAATTATGTTTGATAAATTGGTTTAAAATGTATTAAATTTTATTAAGCATTATTTATATTGGTTTAATAAAAATTAGTTTAAACAAGGGAAAATGAAGAGCATAATTTGGAAAGGATGTAATTTGTGTGAATATTGGGTTATGTAGTGGGTGATATTTAAAAGATATTATTTTTGATATAGTCGTGCTAATATGTGTTTTTTATGAAAGGGTTTAAAACTAAAATGGTGGGAATATGTGTTAGTGGAAATTTTCGATCTGGGTTGGAAATTATTATTACATGGTTCAACGGGATTGTTTAGGGTGTGATAGTAATGTTTTGTTAAATTGTTATTAAATTTGGGGGGTTTTCCCAAAAAAAGGGGGTTAAATAATATATGTAAAAGGTTGAATTTAAAAAGTTGATGTGTTAAAACAAGGGGTTGATTTCAATGTGGTTAATCAAAAAATTTTATAGTGTTATGTTGTGTGGTATTAGGTTTATGTACTAAAGTGGATTCATTAGAGGGAGTCTTAAGTTTATCATGTTGTTAATTTAAATGTTGGGGTATTAATGTTGGGTTGTATTCATTTTCATTCCCAAATGTGTAATATGTAAGGTTATGAAAATTTATTGTATGGTATAAATTAGGTGATGTAATAAAAGCAATTATGTCTAAATGGAGATTGTTTTAATGTTGTGATTCATAGTAGTGGGTTGGGTTTAATTAATCTGGTCTATGAAAAGTGAATTTAATTGGTTTTATTCATAAAGTGTGTTTAGGGCATTGGTTGTATCATAATTATGGTTGTATTAAAAAGGTGGATAAAGAAAATTTTGATTGTTATAAAAGGGTTTATAAAATGGTTGTGTTCTAATTGGTTGATCTAATAGTGTTTGGACAGATAGGTTAAAGGGTTTTTGGAAAGTTGGGTGGGGGTAAATTTGGTTTGTGTTTAAATGTTGGTTTGGTTTGGTGGTAAATGTATCAATGGTTGGGGGGGATTATGATTTAAAAGTTGGGTTGTTGATGTGAGATGCTGATGTGTTTGTGTTTGAAGGTGTTTTAATGGATTTTTAATTGGGGAAATTATTATAAGTTTTTGTTTATATTACCCAAGTGATGTATAAAAGTGTGAATGATTTAGTGGAGTTTACAGTTTTGTTTACAGTGGTATCACTAAGGGGTGTTAATTTTTTGTTAAATTGGGGGTTTTAGAAAAGGTTATTTTATGATACCAATTGGGAAAAATGAAAAATTGTTTCAGTAAGTTTATCGGTGGTTCAAAAAAAAAAAAAAAAAAAAAAAAAAAAAAAAAAAAAAAAAAAAAAAAAAAAAAAAAAAAAAAAAAAAAAAAAAAAAAAAAAAAAAAAAAAAAAAAAAAAAAAAAAAAAAAAAAAAAAAAAAAAAAAAAAAAAAAAAAAAAAAAAAAAAAAAAAAAAAAAAAAAAAAAAAAAAAAAAAAAAAAAAAAAAAAAAAAAAAAAAAAAAAAAAAAAAAAAAAAAAAAAAAAAAAAAAAAAAAAAAAAAAAAAAAAAAAAAAAAAAAAAAAAAAAAAAAAAAAAAAAAAAAAAAAAAAAAAAAAAAAAAAAAAAAAAAAAAAAAAAAAAAAAAAAAAAAAAAAAAAAAAAAAAAAAAAAAAAAAAAAAAAAAAAAAAAAAAAAAAAAAAAATTTTTTTTTTTTTTTTTTTTTTTTTTTTTTTTTTTTTTTTTTTTTTTTTTTTTTTTTTTTTTTTTTTTTTTTTTTTTTTTTTTTTTTTTTTTTTTTTTTTTTTTTTTTTTTTTTTTTTTTTTTTTTTTTTTTTTTTTTTTTTTTTTTTTTTTTTTTTTTTTTTTTTTTTTTTTTTTTTTTTTTTTTTTTTTTTTTTGTACAGTGGGTGTGATGTCATGCCTGACGAGGATGTGGCATCATAAATGCTGAGATTTGGTGTGATAGAGTGGATGTGATGTCATCTGAAGTGCAAAAGATGTCATATATATGCTGAGTGAGGTATCAACCACACACAGTGTTGTGATGTCATACATAGTGGATATGATGACATAAATAGATTGGATCGGATGTCACACGTATACTGGGTGTGATATCATACATAGATTGGCTGTGATATCATTGGTGCTGTGCGTGTGATAACACAGATACAGTGGACCTGAGGATGTAATGTCTGGTATAGTGGACTTGATGTCATAAACAAAGTGGTGTGAGGTCAAAAAGAGTGGATGTGATGTCATATGTAGTACATATGATGCCATACATATAGTGGCTGTGATGTCATACATACACTGGGTTAGATAAACTTGGTACATTGCGTGTGTTGACACAGATATAATTGGTGTGATGTCAGACATAGTGGCTGTGAAGTTACACACAATGTTGTGTTGTGATAACACTGCATGTGATGCCATGTAAAATGGATATGTCATGAACATAGAGTGTGTGATGTCATAGATAGAGCCATTGTGTGATGTAACATATATAGTGAGTGTGATATCATACACAGTAGATGACATGGTATATCGTAGATAGTCCGTGTGATGTCATGAATAGAGTGCATGTGATGTCGTAAATACTAAGTATATTTGTCATAAAGTGTGGATATGTTGTCCTGTATTGTGCATAGGATGGCATACCTTGCCACCTGTGATGTCTTACATTGTAGTTGTGTTGTTTTCCACAGAGCGGCTGTGATGACTTATACGATGAATGTGATGGCAAATAGAATGTGTTTCAACTCAGATATAGAGCAAGTGTAGTCATACTTACAGTGTGTGTGATATCATATAGAGTGGATATGATGTTATAAACATAGTTGGTGAAGTGACATCAGATACAGTGGTAGTGTTGTCATTCATACACCATGTGAGATGTCAGATGTACTGAGTATGATGTCTGAAACATAGTGGGTGTCTTGTGATAGTTACAGTGGCTGAGATGTCACAAGTATAGTGTATGTGATGTCACATACAGTGGGTGAGATGTCATGAATACAGTTGATGTGATGTCGTGAATACAGTATTGTGATGTCATAAAGAGTGGGTGTGATGTCACATAGAATTCATATACTGTCACACATATAGTGGGTTTGATATCACACATATTGCAGTTGTTATAATCAATACACTTAGTAGCGATGCAGGTACAGTGGAAGCAATGTCAGATATACTCTGTGTGATGACATGAATACAGAGGGTGTGATGTCGTAGAGTATTGGGATATATAGAGTGGATGTGATGTCATATATAATTCATATGATGTCATATATATTGTGGCTGTGATATCGTACGTACAATAGGGTTTTTATGATTGATAATCTGGGTGTGATAACACAGATGCAGTGAATGTGCTTTCAGATATAATGGGTGTGAGGTGAGATAAATTAGTTTGATGTCATGGATAGAGTGATTTGATGTCACACAGCGTGGGTGTGATATCGTATATAGTGCATATTGTGCCATATATATGAAATGTGTGATGCCCTACATTCAGTGTGTGTGTTTTATCATCAATACAGTGGGTGTGATCACACATATATAGATATGGAAGGTGTGATGTCAGATATAGTGGTTGTATTGTCTTAACACAGTGTGTTTGATATCAAGTATAGTGGATATGAATTCACAAACACAGTGGGTGTGATGTTACAGATAAAGTGGCTGTGATGTCACAGGTATAGTGGTTGAGATGTCATAAACGTTGGATGTGATGTCATATAGAGGAGATCTGATGTCCTGAATGCAGTGGTTGTGATTTCAGAAATAATAATCACAGATGTCATACAGTGTGAATATGATGTCATGTAGGGTGTGTATGATATCATATGTCTACCAATTGTGACGACTTCCATGCTTGTGGTGATGTCATCGATACAGAGGTTCATCGATACACATGTGTGTGTCATCTGTGTGATGACAGAGATATAGTGGCTGTTATGTCAAATATAGCGAGTGAGATGTCAGGTATAGACGTTGTGTTGTCATGAAAGCAGTATGTGTGATATCATATTTATTGGACATTGTGTCATAAATATACTGGGTGTGATGTCATACATGTAGGGGTGTGATGTCATATAGAGCTTATTCTATGTCATTCACACTGAATATGATGTAATACATACAGTGTTTGTGATATCATCCAGACAGTGGGTGTGGTATAATTAATACACTGGGTCTGATGACACAGATACAGTGTATGCAGTCTCAGATACAGTGGGTGAGATGGCAGATATAACGTTTGTGTTGTCATGTGTGTGATCTCATATATAGTGTCTGTGATGTCATGAATGCAATGGATGTAATGTGATGACTACAATGGTGTGAAATCATGAAGAGTGGATGCGACGTTATGTATAGCGCATAAGATGTAAGATACATAAAGTGAGTGTGATGTCATGCATACAGTTGCTCTGAGATCATCAATAGAGTGGTTGTGATGACACAGATAGAGTGGATGCAATGTTAGATAAGTCGGAGTGATGTTACGAGTACAGTGCTTGTGATGTCATAAATTATGTGGTGTGGTGTTCTGAAATGTGGATGTGAGGCCTTATATGGTGTTTATGATGTTATGCAAACAGGGTTGTGATGCCATACATACAAAGGATGTGATATCATGGAAAGATTGGGTGTGAGACACAGATTCAGTGGCTTTGATGTTACAGCTATAGTGAATATGCTGTTGAATACAGTGGATAAATTGTCATCATATATAGCGGGTGAGATCTCATAAATACAGTTTTTGTGATATCATCAATACAGTGGATGTGATGACACAGATACCGTGGATACGATGTCAAATGTACTGTGTGTGACGTCTTAGAAATGGTGGTTTGATGTCACAATGTGAGGATATGATTTCTTCTATAGTGCAAATAGTTGCTATACTTATGCCGAGAGTGATGTCATGAAAAGAGTGGGTGTGATATCAGTGGAGAGGTTGTGATGGCAAAGATACAGTGGGTGCAATGTCTGGTACAGTGGGTGTGATGTCATGCCTGACGAGGATGTGGCATCATAAATGCTGAGATTTGGTGTGATAGAGTGGATGTGATGTCATCTGAAGTGCAAAAGATGTCATATATATGCTGAGTGAGGTATCAACCACACACAGTGTTGTGATGTCATACATAGTGGATATGATGACATAAATAGATTGGATCGGATGTCACACGTATACTGGGTGTGATATCATACATAGATTGGCTGTGATATCATTGGTGCTGTGCGTGTGATAACACAGATACAGTGGACCTGAGGATGTAATGTCTGGTATAGTGGACTTGATGTCATAAACAAAGTGGTGTGAGGTCAAAAAGAGTGGATGTGATGTCATATGTAGTACATATGATGCCATACATATAGTGGCTGTGATGTCATACATACACTGGGTTAGATAAACTTGGTACATTGCGTGTGTTGACACAGATATAATTGGTGTGATGTCAGACATAGTGGCTGTGAAGTTACACAATGGTTGTGTTGTGATAACACTGCATGTGATGCCATGTAAAATGGATATGTCATGAACATAGAGTGTGTGATGTCATAGATAGAGCCATTGTGTGATGTAACATATATAGTGAGTGTGATATCATACACAGTAGATGACATGGTATATCGTAGATAGTCCGTGTGATGTCATGAATAGAGTGCATGTGATGTCGTAAATACTAAGTATATTTGTCATAAAGTGTGGATATGTTGTCCTGTATTGTGCATAGGATGGCATACCTTGCCACCTGTGATGTCTTACATTGTAGTTGTGTTGTTTTCCACAGAGCGGCTGTGATGACTTATACGATGAATGTGATGGCAAATAGAATGTGTTTCAACTCAGATATAGAGCAAGTGTAGTCATACATACTTAGTGTGTGTGTGATATCATATAGAGTGGATATGATGTTATAAACATAGTTGGTGAAGTGACATCAGATACAGTGGTAGTGTTGTCATTCATACACCATGTGAGATGTCAGATGTACTGAGTATGATGTCTGAAACATAGTGGGTGTCTTGTGATAGTTACAGTGGCTGAGATGTCACAAGTATAGTGTATGTGATGTCACATACAGTGGGTGAGATGTCATGAATACAGTTGATGTGATGTCGTGAATACAGTATTGTGATGTCATAAAGAGTGGGTGTGATGTCACATAGAATTCATATACTGTCACACATATAGTGGGTTTGATATCACACATATTGCAGTTGTTATAATCAATACACTTAGTAGCGATGCAGGTACAGTGGAAGCAATGTCAGATATACTCTGTGTGATGACATGAATACAGAGGGTGTGATGTCGTAGAGTATTGGGATATATAGAGTGGATGTGATGTCATATATAATTCATATGATGTCATATATATTGTGGCTGTGATATCGTACGTACAATAGGGTTTTTATGATTGATAATCTGGGTGTGATAACACAGATGCAGTGAATGTGCTTTCAGATATAATGGGTGTGAGGTGAGATAAATTAGTTTGATGTCATGGATAGAGTGATTTGATGTCACACAGCGTGGGTGTGATATCGTATATAGTGCATATTGTGCCATATATATGAAATGTGTGATGCCCTACATTCAGTGTGTGTTTTTATCATCAATACAGTGGGTGTGATCACACATATATAGATATGGAAGGTGTGATGTCAGATATAGTGGTTGTATTGTCTTAACACAGTGTGTTTGATATCAAGTATAGTGGATATGAATTCACAAACACAGTGGGTGTGATGTTACAGATAAAGTGGCTGTGATGTCACAGGTATAGTGGTTGAGATGTCATAAACGTTGGATGTGATGTCATATAGAGGAGATCTGATGTCCTGAATGCAGTGGTTGTGATTTCAGAAATAATAATCACAGATGTCATACAGTGTGAATATGATGTCATGTAGGGTGTGTATGATATCATATGTCTACCAATTGTGACGACTTCCATGCTTGTGGTGATGTCATCGATACAGAGGTTCATCGATACACATGTGTGTGTCATCTGTGTGATGACAGAGATATAGTGGCTGTTATGTCAAATATAGCGAGTGAGATGTCAGGTATAGACGTTGTGTTGTCATGAAAGCAGTATGTGTGATATCATATTTATTGGACATTGTGTCATAAATATACTGGGTGTGATGTCATACATGTAGGGGTGTGATGTCATATAGAGCTTATTCTATGTCATTCACACTGAATATGATGTAATACATACAGTGTTTGTGATATCATCCAGACAGTGGGTGTGGTATAATTAATACACTGGGTCTGATGACACAGATACAGTGTATGCAGTCTCAGATACAGTGGGTGAGATGGCAGATATAACGTTTGTGTTGTCATGTGTGTGATCTCATATATAGTGTCTGTGATGTCATGAATGCAATGGATGTAATGTGATGACTACAATGGTGTGAAATCATGAAGAGTGGATGCGACGTTATGTATAGCGCATAAGATGTCATACATAAAGTGAGTGTGATGTCATGCATACAGTTGCTCTGAGATCATCAATAGAGTGGTTGTGATGACACAGATAGAGTGGATGCAATGTTAGATAAGTCGGAGTGATGTTACGAGTACAGTGCTTGTGATGTCATAAATTATGTGGTGTGGTGTTCTGAAATGTGGATGTGAGGCCTTATATGGTGTTTATGATGTTATGCAAACAGGGTTGTGATGCCATACATACAAAGGATGTGATATCATGGAAAGATTGGGTGTGAGACACAGATTCAGTGGCTTTGATGTTACAGCTATAGTGAATATGCTGTTGAATACAGTGGATAAATTGTCATCATATATAGCGGGTGAGATCTCATAAATACAGTTTTTGTGATATCATCAATACAGTGGATTGATGACACAGATACCGTGGATACGATGTCAAATGTACTGTGTGTGACGTCTTAGAAATGGTGGTTTGATGTCACAATGTGAGGATATGATTTCTTCTATAGTGCAATAGTTGCTATACTTATGCCGAGAGTGATGTCATGAAAAGAGTGGGTGTGATATCAGTGGAGAGGTTGTGATGGCAAAGATACAGTGGGTGCAATGTCTGGTACAGTGGGTGTGATGTCATGCCTGACGAGGATGTGGCATCATAAATGCTGAGATTTGGTGTGATAGAGTGGATGTGATGTCATCTGAAGTGCAAAAAAGATGTCATATATATGCTGAGTGAGGTATCAACCACACACAGTGTTGTGATGTCATACATAGTGGATATGATGACATAAATAGATTGGATCGGATGTCACACGTATACTGGGTGTGATATCATACATAGATTGGCTGTGATATCATTGGTGCTGTGCGTGTGATAACACAGATACAGTGGACCTGAGGATGTAATGCTGGTATAGTGGACTTGATGTCATAAACAAAGTGGTGTGAGGTCAAAAAGAGTGGATGTGATGTCATATGTAGTACATATGATGCCATACATATAGTGGCTGTGATGTCATACATACACTGGGTTAGATAAACTTGGTACATTGCGTGTGTTGACACAGATATAATTGGTGTGATGTCAGACATAGTGGCTGTGAAGTTACACAATGGTTGTGTTGTGATAACACTGCATGTGATGCCATGTAAAATGGATATGTCATGAACATAGAGTGTGTGATGTCATAGATAGAGCCATTGTGTGATGTAACATATATAGTGAGTGTGATATCATACACAGTAGATGACATGGTATATCGTAGATAGTCCGTGTGATGTCATGAATAGAGTGCATGTGATGTCGTAAATACTAAGTATATTTGTCATAAAGTGTGGATATGTTGTCCTGTATTGTGCATAGGATGGCATACCTTGCCACCTGTGATGTCTTACATTGTAGTTGTGTTGTTTTCACACAGAGCGGCTGTGATGACTTATACGATGAATGTGATGGCAAATAGAATGTGTTTCAACTCAGATATAGAGCAAGTGTAGTCATACTTACAGTGTGTGTGATATCATATAGAGTGGATATGATGTTATAAACATAGTTGGTGAAGTGACATCAGATACAGTGGTAGTGTTGTCATTCATACACCATGTGAGATGTCAGATGTACTGAGTATGATGTCTGAAACATAGTGGGTGTCTTGTGATAGTTACAGTGGCTGAGATGTCACAAGTATAGTGTATGTGATGTCACATACAGTGGGTGAGATGTCATGAATACAGTTGATGTGATGTCGTGAATACAGTATTGTGATGTCATAAAGAGTGGGTGTGATGTCACATAGAATTCATATACTGTCACACATATAGTGGGTTTGATATCACACATATTGCAGTTGTTATAATCAATACACTTAGTAGCGATGCAGGTACAGTGGAAGCAATGTCAGATATACTCTGTGTGTGATGACATGAATACAGAGGGTGTGATGTCGTAGAGTATTGGGATATATAGAGTGGATGTGATGTCATATATAATTCATATGATGTCATATATATTGTGGCTGTGATATCGTACGTACAATAGGGTTTTTATGATTGATAATCTGGGTGTGATAACACAGATGCAGTGAATGTGCTTTCAGATATAATGGGTGTGAGGTGAGATAAATTAGTTTGATGTCATGGATAGAGTGATTTGATGTCACACAGCGTGGGTGTGATATCGTATATAGTGCATATTGTGCCATATATATGAAATGTGTGATGCCCTACATCAGTGTGTGTTTTTATCATCAATACAGTGGGTGTGATCACACATATATAGATATGGAAGGTGTGATGTCAGATATAGTGGTTGTATTGTCTTAACACAGTGTGTTTGATATCAAGTATAGTGGATATGAATTCACAAACACAGTGGGTGTGATGTTACAGATAAAGTGGCTGTGATGTCACAGGTATAGTGGTTGAGATGTCATAAACGTTGGATGTGATGTCATATAGAGGAGATCTGATGTCCTGAATGCAGTGGTTGTGATTTCAGAAATAATAATCACAGATGTCATACAGTGTGAATATGATGTCATGTAGGGTGTGTATGATATCATATGTCTACCAATTGTGACGACTTCCATGCTTGTGGTGATGTCATCGATACAGAGGTTCATCGATACACATGTGTGTGTCATCTGTGTGATGACAGAGATATAGTGGCTGTTATGTCAAATATAGCGAGTGAGATGTCAGGTATAGACGTTGTGTTGTCATGAAAGCAGTATGTGTGATATCATATTTATTGGACATTGTGTCATAAATATACTGGGTGTGATGTCATACATGTAGGGGTGTGATGTCATATAGAGCTTATTCTATGTCATTCACACTGAATATGATGTAATACATACAGTGTTTGTGATATCATCCAGACAGTGGGTGTGGTATAATTAATACCTGGGTCTGATGACACAGATACAGTGTATGCAGTCTCAGATACAGTGGGTGAGATGGCAGATATAACGTTTGTGTTGTCATGTGTGTGATCTCATATATAGTGTCTGTGATGTCATGAATGCAATGGATGTAATGTGATGACTACAATGGTGTGAAATCATGAAGAGTGGATGCGACGTTATGTATAGCGCATAAGATGTCATACATAAAGTGAGTGTGATGTCATGCATACAGTTGCTCTGAGATCATCAATAGAGTGGTTGTGATGACACAGATAGAGTGGATGCAATGTTAGATAAGTCGGAGTGATGTTACGAGTACAGTGCTTGTGATGTCATAAATTATGTGGTGTGGTGTTCTGAAATGTGGATGTGAGGCCTTATATGGTGTTTATGATGTTATGCAAACAGGGTTGTGATGCCATACATACAAAGGATGTGATATCATGGAAAGATTGGGTGTGAGACACAGATTCAGTGGCTTTGATGTTACAGCTATAGTGAATATGCTGTTGAATACAGTGGATAAATTGTCATCATATATAGCGGGTGAGATCTCATAAATACAGTTTTTGTGATATCATCAATACAGTGGATGTGATGACACAGATACCGTGGATACGATGTCAAATGTACTGTGTGTGACGTCTTAGAAATGGTGGTTTGATGTCACAATGTGAGGATATGATTTCTTCTATAGTGCAATAGTTGCTATACTTATGCCGAGAGTGATGTCATGAAAAGAGTGGGTGTGATATCAGTGGAGAGGTTGTGATGGCAAAGATACAGTGGGTGCAATGTCTGGTACAGTGGGTGTGATGTCATGCCTGACGAGGATGTGGCATCATAAATGCTGAGATTTGGTGTGATAGAGTGGATGTGATGTCATCTGAAGTGCAAAAGATGTCATATATATGCTGAGTGAGGTATCAACCACACACAGTGTTGTGATGTCATACATAGTGGATATGATGACATAAATAGATTGGATCGGATGTCACACGTATACTGGGTGTGATATCATACATAGATTGGCTGTGATATCATTGGTGCTGTGCGTGTGATAACACAGATACAGTGGACCTGAGGATGTAATGTCTGGTATAGTGGACTTGATGTCATAAACAAAGTGGTGTGAGGTCAAAAAAAGAGTGGATGTGATGTCATATGTAGTACATATGATGCCATACATATAGTGGCTGTGATGTCATACATACACTGGGTTAGATAAACTTGGTACATTGCGTGTGTTGACACAGATATAATTGGTGTGATGTCAGACATAGTGGCTGTGAAGTTACACAATGGTTGTGTTGTGATAACACTGCATGTGATGCCATGTAAAATGGATATGTCATGAACATAGTGTGTGTGATGTCATAGATAGAGCCATTGTGTGATGTAACATATATAGTGAGTGTGATATCATACACAGTAGATGACATGGTATATCGTAGATAGTCCGTGTGATGTCATGAATAGAGTGCATGTGATGTCGTAAATACTAAGTATATTTGTCATAAAGTGTGGATATGTTGTCCTGTATTGTGCATAGGATGGCATACCTTGCCACCTGTGATGTCTTACATTGTAGTTGTGTTGTTTTCCACAGAGCGGCTGTGATGACTTATACGATGAATGTGATGGCAAATAGAATGTGTTTCAACTCAGATATAGAGCAAGTGTAGTCATACTTACAGTGTGTGTGATATCATATAGAGTGGATATGATGTTATAAACATAGTTGGTGAAGTGACATCAGATACAGTGGTAGTGTTGTCATTCATACACCATGTGAGATGTCAGATGTACTGAGTATGATGTCTGAAACATAGTGGGTGTCTTGTGATAGTTACAGTGGCTGAGATGTCACAAGTATAGTGTATGTGATGTCACATACAGTGGGTGAGATGTCATGAATACAGTTGATGTGATGTCGTGAATACAGTATTGTGATGTCATAAAGAGTGGGTGTGATGTCACATAGAATTCATATACTGTCACACATATAGTGGGTTTGATATCACACATATTGCAGTTGTTATAATCAATACACTTAGTAGCGATGCAGGTACAGTGGAAGCAATGTCAGATATACTCTGTGTGATGACATGAATACAGAGGGTGTGATGTCGTAGAGTATTTGGGGATATATAGAGTGGATGTGATGTCATATATAATTCATATGATGTCATATATATTGTGGCTGTGATATCGTACGTACAATAGGGTTTTTATGATTGATAATCTGGGTGTGATAACACAGATGCAGTGAATGTGCTTTCAGATATAATGGGTGTGAGGTGAGATAAATTAGTTTGATGTCATGGATAGAGTGATTTGATGTCACACAGCGTGGGTGTGATATCGTATATAGTGCATATTGTGCCATATATATGAAATGTGTGATGCCCTACATTCAGTGTGTGTTTTATCATCAATACAGTGGGTGTGATCACACATATATAGATATGGAAGGTGTGATGTCATATATATAGTGGTTGTATTGTCTTAACACAGTGTGTTTGATATCAAGTATAGTGGATATGAATTCACAAACACAGTGGGTGTGATGTTACAGATAAAGTGGCTGTGATGTCACAGGTATAGTGGTTGAGATGTCATAAACGTTGGATGTGATGTCATATAGAGGAGATCTGATGTCCTGAATGCAGTGGTTGTGATTTCAGAAATAATAATCACAGATGTCATACAGTGTGAATATGATGTCATGTAGGGTGTGTGTATGATATCATATGTCTACCAATTGTGACGACTTCCATGCTTGTGGTGATGTCATCGATACAGAGGTTCATCGATACACATGTGTGTGTCATCTGTGTGATGACAGAGATATAGTGGCTGTTATGTCAAATATAGCGAGTGAGATGTCAGGTATAGACGTTGTGTTGTCATGAAAGCAGTATGTGTGATATCATATTTATTGGACATTGTGTCATAAATATACTGGGTGTGAGGTCATACATGTAGGGGTGTGATGTCATATAGAGCTTATTCTATGTCATTCACACTGAATATGATGTAATACATACAGTGTTTGTGATATCATCCAGACAGTGGGTGTGGTATAATTAATACACTGGGTCTGATGACACAGATACAGTGTATGCAGTCTCAGATACAGTGGGTGAGATGGCAGATATAACGTTTGTGTTGTCATGTGTGTGATCTCATATATAGTGTCTGTGATGTCATGAATGCAATGGATGTAATGTGATGACTACAATGGTGTGAAATCATGAAGAGTGGATGCGACGTTATGTATAGCGCATAAGATGTCATACATAAAGTGAGTGTGATGTCATGCATACAGTTGCTCTGAGATCATCAATAGAGTGGTTGTGATGACACAGATAGAGTGGATGCAATGTTAGATAAGTCGGAGTGATGTTACGAGTACAGTGCTTGTGATGTCATAAATTATGTGGTGTGGTGTTCTGAAATGTGGATGTGAGGCCTTATATGGTGTTTATGATGTTATCAAACAACAGGGTTGTGATGCCATACATACAAAGGATGTGATATCATGGAAAGATTGGGTGTGAGACACAGATTCAGTGGCTTTGATGTTACAGCTATAGTGAATATGCTGTTGAATACAGTGGATAAATTGTCATCATATATAGCGGGTGAGATCTCATAAATACAGTTTTTGTGATATCATCAATACAGTGGATGTGATGACACAGATACCGTGGATACGATGTCAAATGTACTGTGTGTGACGTCTTAGAAATGGTGGTTTGATGTCACAATGTGAGGATATGATTTCTTCTATAGTGCAATAGTTGCTATACTTATGCCGAGAGTGATGTCATGAAAAGAGTGGGTGTGATATCAGTGGAGAGGTTGTGATGGCAAAGATACAGTGGGTGCAATGTCTGGTACAGTGGGTGTGATGTCATGCCTGACGAGGATGTGGCATCATAAATGCTGAGATTTGGTGTGATAGAGTGGATGTGATGTCATCTGAAGTGCAAAAGATGTCATATATATATATGCTGAGTGAGGTATCAACCACACACAGTGTTGTGATGTCATACATAGTGGATATGATGACATAAATAGATTGGATCGGATGTCACACGTATACTGGGTGTGATATCATACATAGATTGGCTGTGATATCATTGGTGCTGTGCGTGTGATAACACAGATACAGTGGACCTGAGGATGTAATGTCTGGTATAGTGGACTTGATGTCATAAACAAAGTGGTGTGAGGTCAAAAAGAGTGGATGTGATGTCATATGTAGTACATATGATGCCATACATATAGTGGCTGTGATGTCATACATACACTGGGTTAGATAAACTTGGTACATTGCGTGTGTTGACACAGATATAATTGGTGTGATGTCAGACATAGTGGCTGTGAAGTTACACAATGGTTGTGTTGTGATAACACTGCATGTGATGCCATGTAAAATGGATATGTCATGAACATAGAGTGTGTGATGTCATAGATAGAGCCATTGTGTGATGTACATATATAGTGTGTGTGATATCATACACAGTAGATGACATGGTATATCGTAGATAGTCCGTGTGATGTCATGAATAGAGTGCATGTGATGTCGTAAATACTAAGTATATTTGTCATAAAGTGTGGATATGTTGTCCTGTATTGTGCATAGGATGGCATACCTTGCCACCTGTGATGTCTTACATTGTAGTTGTGTTGTTTTCCACAGAGCGGCTGTGATGACTTATACGATGAATGTGATGGCAAATAGAATGTGTTTCAACTCAGATATAGAGCAAGTGTAGTCATACTTACAGTGTGTGTGATATCATATAGAGTGGATATGATGTTATAAACATAGTTGGTGAAGTGACATCAGATACAGTGGTAGTGTTGTCATTCATACACCATGTGAGATGTCAGATGTACTGAGTATGATGTCTGAAACATAGTGGGTGTCTTGTGATAGTTACAGTGGCTGAGATGTCACAAGTATAGTGTATGTGATGTCACATACAGTGGGTGAGATGTCATGAATACAGTTGATGTGATGTCGTGAATACAGTATTGTGATGTCATAAAGAGTGGGTGTGATGTCACATAGAATTCATATACTGTCACACATATAGTGGGTTTGATATCACACATATTGCAGTTGTTAATAATCAATACACTTAGTAGCGATGCAGGTACAGTGGAAGCAATGTCAGATATACTCTGTGTGATGACATGAATACAGAGGGTGTGATGTCGTAGAGTATTGGGATATATAGAGTGATGTGATGTCATATATAATTCATATGATGTCATATATATTGTGGCTGTGATATCGTACGTACAATAGGGTTTTTATGATTGATAATCTGGGTGTGATAACACAGATGCAGTGAATGTGCTTTCAGATATAATGGGTGTGAGGTGAGATAAATTAGTTTGATGTCATGGATAGAGTGATTTGATGTCACACAGCGTGGGTGTGATATCGTATATAGTGCATATTGTGCCATATATATGAAATGTGTGATGATGCCCTACATTCAGTGTGTGTTTTTTATCATCAATACAGTGGGTGTGATCACACATATATAGATATGGAAGGTGTGATGTCAGATATAGTGGTTGTATTGTCTTAACACAGTGTGTTTGATATCAAGTATAGTGGATATGAATTCACAAACACAGTGGGTGTGATGTTACAGATAAAGTGGCTGTGATGTCACAGGTATAGTGGTTGAGATGTCATAAACGTTGGATGTGATGTCATATAGAGGAGATCTGATGTCCTGAATGCAGTGGTTGTGATTTCAGAAATAATAATCACAGATGTCATACAGTGTGAATATGATGTCATGTAGGGTGTGTATGATATCATATGTCTACCAATTGTGACGACTTCCATGCTTGTGGTGATGTCATCGATACAGAGGTTCATCGATACACATGTGTGTGTCATCTGTGTGATGACAGAGATATAGTGGCTGTTATGTCAAATATAGCGAGTGAGATGTCAGGTATAGACGTTGTGTTGTCATGAAATGAAAGTGTATGTGTGATATCATATTTATTGGACATTGTGTCATAAATATACTGGGTGTGATGTCATACATGTAGGGGTGTGATGTCATATAGAGCTTATTCTATGTCATTCACACTGAATATGATGTAATACATACAGTGTTTGTGATATCATCCAGACAGTGGGTGTGGTATAATTAATACACTGGGTCTGATGACACAGATACAGTGTATGCAGTCTCAGATACAGTGGGTGAGATGGCAGATATAACGTTTGTGTTGTCATGTGTGTGATCTCATATATAGTGTCTGTGATGTCATGAATGCAATGGATGTAATGTGATGACTACAATGGTGTGAAATCATGAAGAGTGGATGCGACGTTATGTATAGCGCATAAGATGTCATACATAAAGTGAGTGTGATGTCATGCATACAGTTGCTCTGAGATCATCAATAGAGTGGTTGTGATGACACAGATAGAGTGGATGCAATGTTAGATAAGTCGGAGTGATGTTACGAGTACAGTGCTTGTGATGTCATAAATTATGTGGTGTGGTGTTCTGAAATGTGGATGTGAGGCCTTATATGGTGTTTATGATGTTATGCAAACAGGGTTGTGATGCCATACATACAAAGGATGTGATATCATGGAAAGATTGGGTGTGAGACACAGATTCAGTGGCTTTGATGTTACAGCTATAGTGAATATGCTGTTGAATACAGTGGATAAATTGTCATCATATATAGCGGGTGAGATCTCATAAATACAGTTTTTGTGATATCATCAATACAGTGGATGTGATGACACAGACACCGTGGATACGATGTCAAATGTACTGTGTGTGACGTCTTAGAAATGGTGGTTTGATGTCACAATGTGAGGATATGATTTCTTCTATAGTGCAATAGTTGCTATACTTATGCCGAGAGTGATGTCATGAAAAGAGTGGGTGTGATATCAGTGGAGAGGTTGTGATGGCAAAGATACAGTGGGTGCAATGTCTGGTACAGTGGGGTGTGATGTCATGCCTGACGAGGATGTGGCATCATAAATGCTGAGATTTGGTGTGATAGAGTGGATGTGATGTCATCTGAAGTGCAAAAGATGTCATATATATGCTGAGTGAGGTATCAACCACACACAGTGTGTTGTGATGTCATACATAGTGGATATGATGACATAAATAGATTGGATCGGATGTCACACGTATACTGGGTGTGATATCATACATAGATTGGCTGTGATATCATTGGTGCTGTGCGTGTGATAACACAGATACAGTGGACCTGAGGATGTAATGTCTGGTATAGTGGACTTGATGTCATAAACAAAGTGGTGTGAGGTCAAAAAGAGTGGATGTGATGTCATATGTAGTACATATGATGCCATACATATAGTGGCTGTGATGTCATACATACACTGGGTTAGATAAACTTGGTACATTGTGTGTGTTGACACAGATATAATTGGTGTGATGTCAGACATAGTGGCTGTGAAGTTACACAATGGTGGTGTGTTGTTGTGATAACACTGCATGTGATGCCATGTAAAATGGATATGTCATGAACATAGAGTGTGTGATGTCATAGATAGAGCCATTGTGTGATGTAACATATATATAGTGAGTGTGATATCATACACAGTAGATGACATGGTATATCGTAGATAGTCCGTGTGATGTCATGAATAGAGTGCATGTGATGTCGTAAATACTAAGTATATTTGTCATAAAGTGTGGATATGTTGTCCTGTATTGTGCATAGGATGGCATACCTTGCCACCTGTGATGTCTTACATTGTAGTTGTGTTGTTTTCCACAGAGCGGCTGTGATGACTTATACGATGAATGTGATGGCAAATAAATAGAATGTGTTTCAACTCAGATATAGAGCAAGTGTAGTCATACTTACAGTGTGTGTGATATCATATAGAGTGGATATGATGTTATAAACATAGTTGGTGAAGTGACATCAGATACAGTGGTAGTGTTGTCATTCATACACCATGTGAGATGTCAGATGTACTGAGTATGATGTCTGAAACATAGTGGGTGTCTTGTGATAGTTACAGTGGCTGAGATGTCACAAGTATAGTGTATGTGATGTCACATACAGTGGGTGAGATGTCATGAATACAGTTGATGTGATGTCGTGAATACAGTATTGTGATGTCATAAAGAGTGGGTGTGATGTCACATAGAATTCATATACTGTCACACATATAGTGGGTTTGATATCACACATATTGCAGTTGTTATAATCAATACACTTAGTAGCGATGCAGGTACAGTGGAAGCAATGTCAGATATACTCTGTGTGATGACATGAATACAGAGGGTGTGATGTCGTAGAGTATTGGGATATATAGAGTGGATGTGATGTCATATATAATTCATATGATGTCATATATATTGTGGCTGTGATATCGTACGTACAATAGGGTTTTTATGATTGATAATCTGGGTGTGATAACACAGATGCAGTGAATGTGCTTTCAGATATAATGGGTGTGAGGTGAGATAAATTAGTTTGATGTCATGTCATGGATAGAGTGATTTGATGTCACACAGCGTGGGTGTGATATCGTATATAGTGCATATTGTGCCATATATATGAAATGTGTGATGCCCTACATTCAGTGTGTGTTTTATCATCAATACAGTGGGTGTGATCACACATATATAGATATGGAAGGTGTGATGTCAGATATAGTGGTTGTATTGTCTTAACACAGTGTGTTTGATATCAAGTATAGTGGATATGAATTCACAAACACAGTGGGTGTGATGTTACAGATAAAGTGGCTGTGATGTCACAGGTATAGTGGTTGAGATGTCATAAACGTTGGATGTGATGTCATATAGAGGAGATCTGATGTCCTGAATGCAGTGGTTGTGATTTCAGAAATAATAATCACAGAGATGTCATACAGTGTGAATATGATGTCATGTAGGGTGTGTATGATATCATATGTCTACCAATTGTGACGACTTCCATGCTTGTGGTGATGTCATCGATACAGAGGTTCATCGATACACATGTGTGTGTGTCATCTGTGTGATGACAGAGATATAGTGGCTGTTATGTCAAATATAGCGAGTGAGATGTCAGGTATAGACGTTGTGTTGTCATGAAAGCAGTATGTGTGATATCATATTTATTGGACATTGTGTCATAAATATACTGGGTGTGATGTCATACATGTAGGGGTGTGATGTCATATAGAGCTTATTCTATGTCATTCACACTGAATATGATGTAATACATACAGTGTTTGTGATATCATCCAGACAGTGGGTGTGGTATAATTAATACACTGGGTCTGATGACACAGATACAGTGTATGCAGTCTCAGATACAGTGGGTGAGATGGCAGATATAACGTTTGTGTTGTCATGTGTGTGATCTCATATATAGTGTCTGTGATGTCATGAATGCAATGGATGTAATGTGATGACTACAATGGTGTGAAATCATGAAGAGTGGATGCGACGTTATGTATAGCGCATAAGATGTCATACATAAAGTGAGTGTGATGTCATGCATACAGTTGCTCTGAGATCATCAATAGAGTGGTTGTGATGACACAGATAGAGTGGATGCAATGTTAGATAAGTCGGAGTGATGTTACGAGTACAGTGCTTGTGATGTCATAAATTATGTGGTGTGGTGTTCTGAAATGTGGATGTGAGGCCTTATATGGTGTTTATGATGTTATGCAAACAGGGTTGTGATGCCATACATACAAAGGATGTGATATCATGGAAAGATTGGGTGTGAGACACAGATTCAGTGGCTTTGATGTTACAGCTATAGTGAATATGCTGTTGAATACAGTGGATAAATTGTCATCATATATAGCGGGTGAGATCTCATAAATACAGTTTTTGTGATATCATCAATACAGTGGATGTGATGACACAGACACCGTGGATACGATGTCAAATGTACTGTGTGTGACGTCTTAGAAATGGTGGTTTGATGTCACAATGTGAGGATATGATTTCTTCTATAGTGCAATAGTTGCTATACTTATATGCCGAGAGTGATGTCATGAAAAGAGTGGGTGTGATATCAGTGGAGAGGTTGTGATGGCAAAGATACAGTGGGTGCAATGTCTGGTACAGTGGGTGTGATGTCATGCCTGACGAGGATGTGGCATCATAAATGCTGAGATTTGTGTGTGATAGAGTGGATGTGATGTCATCTGAAGTGCAAAAGATGTCATATATATGCTGAGTGAGGTATCAACCACACACAGTGTTGTGATGTCATACATAGTGGATATGATGACATAAATAGATTGGATCGGATGTCACACGTATACTGGGTGTGATATCATACATAGATTGGCTGTGATATCATTGGTGCTGTGCGTGTGATAACACAGATACAGTGGACCTGAGGATGTAATGTCTGGTATAGTGGACTTGATGTCATAAACAAAGTGGTGTGAGGTCAAAAAAAGAGTGGATGTGATGTCATATGTAGTACATATGATGCCATACATATAGTGGCTGTGATGTCATACATACACTGGGTTAGATAAACTTGGTACATTGCGTGTGTTGACACAGATATAATTGGTGTGATGTCAGACATAGTGGCTGTGAAGTTACACAATGGTTGTGTTGTGATAACACTGCATGTGATGCCATGTAAAATGGATATGTCATGAACATAGAGTGTGTGATGTCATAGATAGAGCCATTGTGTGATGTAACATATATAGTGAGTGTGATATCATACACAGTAGATGACATGGTATATCGTAGATAGTCCGTGTGATGTCATGAATAGAGTGCATGTGATGTCGTAAATACTAAGTATATTTGTCATAAAGTGTGGATATGTTGTCCTGTATTGTGCATAGGATGGCATACCTTGCCACCTGTGATGTCTTACATTGTAGTTGTGTTGTTTTCCACAGAGCGGCTGTGATGACTTATACGATGAATGTGATGGCAAATAGAATGTGTTTCAACTCAGATATAGAGCAAGTGTAGTCATACTTACAGTGTGTGTGATATCATATAGAGTGGATATGATATATGATGTTATAAACATGGTGTTGGTGAAGTGACATCAGATACAGTGGTAGTGTTGTCATTCATACACCATGTGAGATGTCAGATGTACTGAGTATGATGTCTGAAACATAGTGGGTGTCTTGTGATAGTTACAGTGGCTGAGATGTCACAAGTATAGTGTATGTGATGTCACATACAGTGGGTGAGATGTCATGAATACAGTTGATGTGATGTCGTGAATACAGTATTGTGATGTCATAAAGAGTGGGTGTGATGTCACATAGAATTCATATACTGTCACACATATAGTGGGTTTGATATCACACATATTGCAGTTGTTATAATCAATACACTTAGTAGCGATGCAGGTACAGTGGAAGCAATGTCAGATATACTCTGTGTGATGACATGAATACAGAGGGTGTGATGTCGTAGAGTATTGGGATATATAGAGTGGATGTGATGTCATATATAATTCATATGATGTCATATATATTGTGGCTGTGATATCGTACGTACAATAGGTTTTTTTTTATGATTGATAATCTGGGTGTGATAACACAGATGCAGTGAATGTGCTTTCAGATATAATGGGTGTGAGGTGAGATAAATTAGTTTGATGTCATGGATAGAGTGATTTGATGTCACACAGCGTGGGTGTGATATCGTATATAGTGCATATTGTGCCATATATATGAAATGTGTGATGCCCTACATTCAGTGTGTGTTTTATCATCAATACAGTGGGTGTGATCACACATATATAGATATGGAAGGTGTGATGTCAGATATAGTGGTTGTATTGTCTTAACACAGTGTGTTTGATATCAAGTATAGTGGATATGAATTCACAAACACAGTGGGTGTGATGTTACAGATAAAGTGGCTGTGATGTCACAGGTATAGTGGTTGAGATGTCATAAACGTTGGATGTGATGTCATATAGAGGAGATCTGATGTCCTGAATGCAGTGGTTGTGATTTCAGAAATAATAATCACAGATGTCATACAGTGTGAATATGATGTCATGTGTATGTAGGGTGTGTATGATATCATATGTCTACCAATTGTGACGACTTCCATGCTTGTGGTGATGTCATCGATACAGAGGTTCATCGATACACATGTGTGTGTCATCTGTGTGATGACAGAGATATAGTGGCTGTTATGTCAAATATAGCGAGTGAGATGTCAGGTATAGACGTTGTGTTGTCATGAAAGCAGTATGTGTGATATCATATTTATTGGACATTGTGTCATAAATATACTGGGGGTGTGATGTCATACATGTAGGGGTGTGATGTCATATAGAGCTTATTCTATGTCATTCACACTGAATATGATGTAATACATACAGTGTTTGTGATATCATCCAGACAGTGGGTGTGGTATAAATAATACACTGGGTCTGATGACACAGATACAGTGTATGCAGTCTCAGATACAGTGGGTGAGATGGCAGATATAACGTTTGTGTTGTGTGTGTGTGTGATCTCATATATAGTGTCTGTGATGTCATGAATGCAATGGATGTAATGTGATGACTACAATGGTGTGAAATCATGAAGAGTGGATGCGACGTTATGTATAGCGCATAAGATGTCATACATAAAGTGAGTGTGATGTCATGCATACAGTTGCTCTGAGATCATCAATAGAGTGGTTGTGATGACACAGATAGAGTGGATGCAATGTTAGATAAGTCGGAGTGATGTTACGAGTACAGTGCTTGTGATGTCATAAATTATGTGGTGTGGTGTTCTGAAATGTGGATGTGAGGCCTTATATGGTGTTTATGATGTTATGCAAACAGGGTTGTGATGCCATACATACAAAGGATGTGATATCATGGAAAGATTGGGTGTGAGACACAGATTCAGTGGCTTTGATGTTACAGCTATAGTGAATATGCTGTTGAATACAGTGGATAAATTGTCATCATATATAGCGGGTGAGATCTCATAAATACAGTTTTTGTGATATCATCAATACAGTGGATGTGATGACACAGATACCGTGGATACGATGTCAAAAATGTACTGTGTGTGACGTCTTAGAAATGGTGGTTTGATGTCACAATGTGAGGATATGATTTCTTCTATAGTGCAATAGTTGCTATACTTATGCCGAGAGTGATGTCATGAAAAGAGTGGGTGTGATATCAGTGGAGAGGTTGTGATGGCAAAGATACAGTGGGTGCAATGTCTGGTACAGTGGGTGTGATGTCATGCCTGACGAGGATGTGGCATCATAAATGCTGAGATTTGGTGTGATAGAGTGGATGTGATGTCATCTGAAGTGCAAAAGATGTCATATATATGCTGAGTGAGGTATCAACCACACACAGTGTTGTGATGTCATACATAGTGGATATGATGACATAAATAGATTGGATCGGATGTCACACGTATACTGGGTGTGATATCATACATAGATTGGCTGTGATATCATTGGTGCTGTGCGTGTGATAACACAGATACAGTGGACCTGAGGATGTAATGTCTGGTATAGTGGACTTGATGTCATAAACAAAGTGGTGTGAGGTCAAAAAGAGTGGATGTGATGTCATATGTAGTACATATGATGCCATACATATAGTGGCTGTGATGTCATACATACACTGGGTTAGATAAACTTGGTACATTGCGTGTGTTGACACAGATATAATTGGTGTGATGTCAGACATAGTGGCTGTGAAGTTACACAATGGTTGTGTTGTGATAACACTGCATGTGATGCCATGTAAAATGGATATGTCATGAACATAGAGTGTGTGATGTCATAGATAGAGCCATTGTGTGATGTAACATATATAGTGAGTGTGATATCATACACAGTAGATGACATGGTATATCGTAGATAGTCCGTGTGATGTCATGAATAGAGTGCATGTGATGTCGTAAATACTAAGTATATTTGTCATAAAGTGTGGATATGTTGTCCTGTATTGTGCATAGGATGGCATACCTTGCCACCTGTGATGTCTTACATTGTAGTTGTGTTGTTTTCCACAGAGCGGCTGTGATGACTTATACGATGAATGTGATGGCAAATAGAATGTGTTTCAACTCAGATATAGAGCAAGTGTAGTCATACTTACAGTGTGTGTGATATCATATAGAGTGGATATGATGTTATAAACATAGTTGGTGAAGTGACATCAGATACAGTGGTAGTGTTGTCATTCATACACCATGTGAGATGTCAGATGTACTGAGTATGATGTCTGAAACATAGTGGGTGTCTTGTGATAGTTACAGTGGCTGAGATGTCACAAGTATAGTGTATGTGATGTCACATACAGTGGGTGAGATGTCATGAATACAGTTGATGTGATGTCGTGAATACAGTATTGTGATGTCATAAAGAGTGGGTGTGATGTCACATAGAATTCATATACTGTCACACATATAGTGGGTTTGATATCACACATATTGCAGTTGTTATAATCAATACACTTAGTAGCGATGCAGGTACAGTGGAAGCAATGTCAGATATACTCTGTGTGATGACATGAATACAGAGGGTGGTGTGTGATGTCGTAGAGTATTGGGATATATAGAGTGGATGTGATGTCATATATAATTCATATGATGTCATATATATTGTGGCTGTGATATCGTACGTACAATAGGGTTTTTATGATTGATAATCTGGGTGTGATAACACAGATGCAGTGAATGTGCTTTCAGATATAATGGGTGTGAGGTGAGATAAATTAGTTTGATGTCATGGATAGAGTGATTTGATGTCACACAGCGTGGGTGTGATATCGTATATAGTGCATATTGTGCCATATATATGAAATGTGTGATGCCCTACATTCAGTGTGTGTTTTATCATCAATACAGTGGGTGTGATCACACATATATAGATATGGAAGGTGTGATGTCAGATATAGTGGTTGTATTGTCTTAACACAGTGTGTTTGATATCAAGTATAGTGGATATGAATTCACAAACACAGTGGGTGTGATGTTACAGATAAAGTGGCTGTGATGTCACAGGTATAGTGGTTGAGATGTCATAACGTTGGATGTGATGTCATATAGAGGAGATCTGATGTCCTGAATGCAGTGGTTGTGATTTCAGAAATAATAATCACAGATGTCATACAGTGTGAATATGATGTCATGTAGGGTGTGTATGATATCATATGTCTACCAATTGTGACGACTTCCATGCTTGTGGTGATGTCATCGATACAGAGGTTCATCGATACACATGTGTGTGTCATCTGTGTGATGACAGAGATATAGTGGCTGTTATGTCAAATATAGCGAGTGAGATGTCAGGTATAGACGTTGTGTTGTCATGAAAGCAGTATGTGTGATATCATATTTATTGGACATTGTGTCATAAATATACTGGGTGTGATGTCATACATGTAGGGGTGTGATGTCATATAGAGCTTATTCTATGTCATTCACACTGAATATGATGTAATACATACAGTGTTTGTGATATCATCCAGACAGTGGGTGTGGTATAATTAATACACTGGGTCTGATGACACAGATACAGTGTATGCAGCAGTCTCAGATACAGTGGGTGAGATGGCAGATATAACGTTTGTGTTGTCATGTGTGTGATCTCATATATAGTGTCTGTGATGTCATGAATGCAATGGATGTAATGTGATGACTACAATGGTGTGAAATCATGAAGAGTGGATGCGACGTTATGTATAGCGCATAAGATGTCATACATAAAGTGAGTGTGATGTCATGCATACAGTTGCTCTGAGATCATCAATAGAGTGGTTGTGATGACACAGATAGAGTGGATGCAATGTTAGATAAGTCGGAGTGATGTTACGAGTACAGTGCTTGTGATGTCATAAATTATGTGGTGTGGTGTTCTGAAATGTGGATGTGAGGCCTTATATGGTGTTTATGATGTTATGCAAACAGGGTTGTGATGCCATACATACAAAGGATGTGATATCATGGAAAGATTGGGTGTGAGACACAGATTCAGTGGCTTTGATGTTACAGCTATAGTGAATATGCTGTTGAATACAGTGGATAAATTGTCATCATATATAGCGGGTGAGATCTCATAAATACAGTTTTTTTGTGATATCATCAATACAGTGGATGTGATGACACAGATACCGTGGATACGATGTCAAATGTACTGTGTGTGACGTCTTAGAAATGGTGGTTTGATGTCACAATGTGAGGATATGATTTCTTCTATAGTGCAATAGTTGCTATACTTATGCCGAGAGTGATGTCATGAAAAGAGTGGGTGTGATATCAGTGGAGAGGTTGTGATGGCAAAGATACAGTGGGTGCAATGTCTGGTACAGTGGGTGTGATGTCATGCCTGACGAGGATGTGGCATCATAAATGCTGAGATTTGGTGTGATAGAGTGGATGTGATGTCATCTGAAGTGCAAAAGATGTCATATATATGCTGAGTGAGGTATCAACCACACACAGTGTTGTGATGTCATACATAGTGGATATGATGACATAAATAGATTGGATCGGATGTCACACGTATACTGGGTGTGATATCATACATACATAGTTGGCTGTGATATCATTGGTGCTGTGCGTGTGATAACACAGATACAGTGGACCTGAGGATGTAATGTCTGGTATAGTGGACTTGATGTCATAAACAAAGTGGTGTGAGGTCAAAAAGAGTGGATGTGATGTCATATGTAGTACATATGATGCCATACATATAGTGGCTGTGATGTCATACATACACTGGGTTAGATAAACTTGGTACATTGCGTGTGTTGACACAGATATAATTGGTGTGATGTCAGACATAGTGGCTGTGAAGTTACACAATGGTTGTGTTGTGATAACACTGCATGTGATGCCATGTAAAATGGATATGTCATGAACATAGAGTGTGTGATGTCATAGATAGAGCCATTGTGTGATGTAACATATATAGTGAGTGTGATATCATACACAGTAGATGACATGGTATATCGTAGATAGTCCGTGTGATGTCATGAATAGAGTGCATGTGATGTCGTAAATACTAAGTATATTTGTCATAAAGTGTGGATATGTTGTCCTGTATTGTGCATAGGATGGCATACCTTGCCACCTGTGATGTCTTACATTGTAGTTGTGTTGTTTTCCACAGAGCGGCTGTGATGACTTATACGATGAATGTGATGGCAAATAGAATGTGTTTCAACTCAGATATAGAGCAAGTGTAGTCATACTTACAGTGTGTGTGATATCATATAGAGTGGATATGATGTTATAAACATAGTTGGTGAAGTGACATCAGATACAGTGGTAGTGTTGTCATTCATACACCATGTGAGATGTCAGATGTACTGAGTATGATGTCTGAAACATAGTGGGTGTCTTGTGATAGTTACAGTGGCTGAGATGTCACAAGTATAGTGTATGTGATGTCACATACAGTGGGTGAGATGTCATGAATACAGTTGATGTGATGTCGTGAATACAGTATTGTGATGTCATAAAGAGTGGGTGTGATGTCACATAGAATTCATATACTGTCACACATATAGTGGGTTTTGATATCACACATATTGCAGCAGTTTATATAATCAATACACTTAGTAGCGATGCAGGTACAGTGGAAGCAATGTCAGATATACTCTGTGTGATGACATGAATACAGAGGGTGTGATGTCGTAGAGTATTGGGATATATAGAGTGGATGTGATGATGTCATATATAATTCATATGATGTCATATATATTGTGGCTGTGATATCGTACGTACAATAGGGTTTTTATGATTGATAATCTGGGTGTGATAACACAGATGCAGTGAATGTGCTTTCAGATATAATGGGTGTGAGGTGAGATAAATTAGTTTGATGTCATGGATAGAGTGATTTGATGTCACACAGCGTGGGTGTGATATCGTATATAGTGCATATTGTGCCATATATATGAAATGTGTGATGCCCTACATTCAGTGTGTGTTTTATCATCAATACAGTGGGTGTGATCACACATATATAGATATGGAAGGTGTGATGTCAGATATAGTGGTTGTATTGTCTTAACACAGTGTGTTTGATATCAGTATATAGTGGATATGAATTCACAAACACAGTGGGTGTGATGTTACAGATAAAGTGGCTGTGATGTCACAGGTATAGTGGTTGAGATGTCATAAACGTTGGATGTGATGTCATATAGAGGAGATCTGATGTCCTGAATGCAGTGGTTGTGATTTCAGAAATAATAATCACAGATGTCATACAGTGTGAATATGATGTCATGTAGGGTGTGTATGATATCATATGTCTACCAATTGTGACGACTTCCATGCTTGTGGTGATGTCATCGATACAGAGGTTCATCGATACACATGTGTGTGTCATCTGTGTGATGACAGAGATATAGTGGCTGTTATGTCAAATATAGCGAGTGAGATGTCAGGTATAGACGTTGTGTTGTCATGAAAGCAGTATGTGTGATATCATATTTATTGGACATTGTGTCATAAATATACTGGGTGTGATGTCATACATGTAGGGGTGTGATGTCATATAGAGCTTATTCTATGTCATTCACACTGAATATGATGATGTAATACATACAGTGTTTGTGATATCATCCAGACAGTGGGTGTGGTATAATTAATACACTGGGTCTGATGACACAGATACAGTGTATGCAGTCTCAGATACAGTGGGTGAGATGGCAGATATAACGTTTGTGTTGTCATGTGTGTGATCTCATATATAGTGTCTGTGATGTCATGAATGCAATGGATGTAATGTGATGACTACAATGGTGTGAAATCATGAAGAGTGGATGCGACGTTTATGTATAGCGCATAAGATGTCATACATAAAGTGAGTGTGATGTCATGCATACAGTTGCTCTGAGATCATCAATAGAGTGGTTGTGATGACACAGATAGAGTGGATGCAATGTTAGATAAGTCGGAGTGATGTTACGAGTACAGTGCTTGTGATGTCATAAATTATGTGGTGTGGTGTTCTGAAATGTGGATGTGAGGCCTTATATGGTGTTTATGATGTTATGCAAACAGGGTTGTGATGCCATACATACAAAGGATGTGATATCATGGAAAGATTGGGTGTGAGACACAGATTCAGTGGCTTTGATGTTACAGCTATAGTGAATATGCTGTTGAATACAGTGGATAAATTGTCATCATATATAGCGGGTGAGATCTCATAAATACAGTTTTTGTGATATCATCAATACAGTGGATGTGATGACACAGATACCGTGGATACGATGTCAAATGTACTGTGTGTGACGTCTTAGAAATGGTGGTTTGATGTCACAATGTGAGGATATGATTTCTTCTATAGTGCAATAGTTGCTATACTTATGCCGAGAGTGATGTCATGAAAAGAGTGGGTGTGATATCAGTGGAGAGGTTGTGATGGCAAAGATACAGTGGGTGCAATGTCTGGTACAGTGGGTGTGATGTCATGCCTGACGAGGATGTGGCATCATAAATGCTGAGATTTGGTGTGATAGAGTGGATGTGATGTCATCTGAAGTGCAAAAGATGTCATATATATGCTGAGTGAGGTATCAACCACACAGTGTGTTGTGATGTCATACATAGTGGATATGATGACATAAATAGATTGGATCGGATGTCACACGTATACTGGGTGTGATATCATACATAGATTGGCTGTGATATCATTGGTGCTGTGCGTGTGATAACACAGATACAGTGGACCTGAGGATGTAATGTCTGGTATAGTGGACTTGATGTCATAAACAAAGTGGTGTGAGGTCAAAAAGAGTGGATGTGATGTCATATGTAGTACATATGATGCCATACATATAGTGGCTGTGATGTCATACATACACTGGGTTAGATAAACTTGGTACATTGCGTGTGTTGACACAGATATAATTGGTGTGATGTCAGACATAGTGGCTGTGAAGTTACACAATGGTTGTGTTGTGATAACACTGCATGTGATGCCATGTAAAATGGATATGTCATGAACATAGAGTGTGTGATGTCATAGATAGAGCCATTGTGTGATGTAACATATATAGTGAGTGTGATATCATACACAGTAGACATGACATGGTATATCGTAGATAGTCCGTGTGATGTCATGAATAGAGTGCATGTGATGTCGTAAATACTAAGTATATTTGTCATAAAGTGTGGATATGTTGTCCTGTATTGTGCATAGGATGGCATACCTTGCCACCTGTGATGTCTTACATTGTAGTTGTGTTGTTTTCCACAGAGCGGCTGTGATGACTTATACGATGAATGTGATGGCAAATAGAATGTGTTTCAACTCAGATATAGAGCAAGTGTAGTCATACTTACAGTGTGTGTGATATCATATAGAGTGGATATGATGTTATAAACATAGTTGGTGAAGTGACATCAGATACAGTGGTAGTGTTGTCATTCATACACCATGTGAGATGTCAGATGTACTGAGTATGATGTCTGAAACATAGTGGGTGTCTTGTGATAGTTACAGTGGCTGAGATGTCACAAGTATAGTGTATGTGATGTCACATACAGTGGGTGAGATGTCATGAATACAGTTGATGTGATGTCGTGTGAATACAGTATTGTGATGTCATAAAGAGTGGGTGTGATGTCACATAGAATTCATATACTGTCACACATATAGTGGGTTTGATATCACACATATTGCAGTTGTTATAATCAATACACTTAGTAGCGATGCAGGTACAGTGGAAGCAATGTCAGATATACTCTGTGTGATGACATGAATACAGAGGGTGTGATGTCGTAGAGTATTGGGATATATAGAGTGGATGTGATGTCATATATAATTCATATGATGTCATATATATTGTGGCTGTGATATCGTACGTACAATAGGGTTTTTATGATTGATAATCTGGGTGTGATAACACAGATGCAGTGAATGTGCTTTCAGATATAATGGGTGTGAGGTGAGATAAATTAGTTTGATGTCATGGATAGAGTGATTTGATGTCACACAGCGTGGGTGTGATATCGTATATAGTGCATATTGTGCCATATATATGAAATGTGTGATGCCCTACATTCAGTGTGTGTTTTATCATTCAATACACAGGGTGTGTGATCACACATATATAGATATGGAAGGTGTGATGTCAGATATAGTGGTTGTATTGTCTTAACACAGTGTGTTTGATATCAAGTATAGTGGATATGAATTCACAAACACAGTGGGTGTGATGTTACAGATAAAGTGGCTGTGATGTCACAGGTATAGTGGTTGAGATGTCATAAACGTTGGATGTGATGTCATATAGAGGAGATCTGATGTCCTGAATGCAGTGGTTGTGATTTCAGAAATAATAATCACAGATGTCATACAGTGTGAATATGATGTCATGTAGGGTGTGTATGATATCATATGTCTACCAATTGTGACGACTTCCATGCTTGTGGTGATGTCATCGATACAGAGGTTCATCGATACACATGTGTGTGTCATCTGTGTGATGACAGAGATATAGTGGCTGTTATGTCAAATATAGCGAGTGAGATGTCAGGTATAGACGTTGTGTTGTCATGAAAGCAGTATGTGTGATATCATATTTATTGGACATTGTGTCATAAATATACTGGGTGTGATGTCATACATGTAGGGGTGTGATGTCATATAGAGCTTATTCTATGTCATTCACACTGAATATGATGTAATACATACAGTGTTTGTGATATCATCCAGACAGTGGGTGTGGTATAATTAATACACTGGGTCTGATGACACAGATACAGTGTATGCAGTCTCAGATACAGTGGGTGAGATGGCAGATATAACGTTTGTGTTGTCATGTGTGTGATCTCATATATAGTGTCTGTGATGTCATGAATGCAATGGATGTAATGTGATGACTACAATGGTGTGAAATCATGAAGAGTGGATGCGACGTTATGTATAGCGCATAAGATGTCATACATAAAGTGAGTGTGATGTCATGCATACAGTTGCTCTGAGATCATCAATAGAGTGGTTGTGATGACACAGATAGAGTGGATGCAATGTTAGATAAGTCGGAGTGATGTTACGAGTACAGTGCTTGTGATGTCATAAATTATGTGTGTGTGTGTGGTGTTCTGAAATGTGGATGTGAGGCCTTATATGGTGTTTATGATGTTATGCAAACAGGGTTGTGATGCCATACATACAAAGGATGTGATATCATGGAAAGATTGGGTGTGAGACACAGATTCAGTGGCTTTGATGTTACAGCTATAGTGAATATGCTGTTGAATACAGTGGATAAATTGTCATCATATATAGCGGGTGAGATCTCATAAATACAGTTTTTGTGATATCATCAATACAGTGGATGTGATGACACAGATACCGTGGATACGATGTCAAATGTACTGTGTGTGACGTCTTAGAAATGGTGGTTTGATGTCACAATGTGAGGATATGATTTCTTCTATAGTGCAATAGTTGCTATACTTATGCCGAGAGTGATGTCATGAAAAGAGTGGGTGTGATATCAGTGGAGAGGTTGTGATGGCAAAGATACAGTGGGTGCAATGTCTGGTACAGTGGGTGTGATGTCATGCCTGACGAGGATGTGGCATCATAAATGCTGAGATTTGGTGTGATAGAGTGGATGTGATGTCATCTGAAGTGCAAAAGATGTCATATATATGCTGAGTGAGGTATCAACCACACACAGTGTTGTGATGTCATACATAGTGGATATGATGACATAAATAGATTGGATCGGATGTCACACGTATACTGGGTGTGATATCATACATAGATTGGCTGTGATATCATTGGTGCTGTGCGTGTGATAACACAGATACAGTGGACCTGAGGATGTAATGTCTGGTATAGTGGACTTGATG
>JAJLRB010005352.1:0-28386 GCA_020976825.1 Odocoileus hemionus | reverse complement strand
CGTGGGGTGGGGCGCGCCGTTGGCAACATCTGGGCACCCCTCCTGCGCACAGGCCTCAGTTTCCCCGTCTGCGCAGTGAATGCGCGGGTGGCGCTGTGGGCCGGATCCGGATCCGGGGCGCGAGAGTTGGGGCCTCTTGTATTCAGGCTGTGCCTTGTCACCAAAACCGGGCGTTGGCCTGCTTGGGCCTCAGTTTCCCGGTTTCACAAGGGCGGGGCATGAGGGGGTTGGGAGCCCCGCCCACTGGCGGGTTTTGCTGAGCTTGGGCGGCCTATTTAAACTCGTTAAAACAAAGACCTGGGTGGAGTAGCTGCCCTCCCCACACTGGTGTGTGACCTTGGGCAATGGAGTCCACCCCTGTGTTGCCTCGGAGGTGGTAGTGTCTCCCCTGTAGGGGGAATTGGGGATTAAATGAAGTGCTACACAAGTGTTTGTTCTTATTTTTGGAAGCACTGGGGAGGCCATCCTTAGATTCCTTCACGCTGCCTCGGAGAAACTCCCTGCCCAGAACCAGCGCTCTTATCACTGTTGGTTTCAGTCCCCACAAACAGCACTGTGAAATTCTAATTCTTTGTTATTCCTACTTTAGTGGATGACAGATCCAGAAGGTGAGATGACTTTCCAAGGTCACACAGCCTCCCTCTGCGAGTTTTCCCCATAAATATATTTGGAGCAGGACAGAGCCTATGCTGGGTTATTTCCACCCTGTATATAAGCCAGACTGTGGCTCAGATGGTAAAACGTCTGCCTACAGTGTGGGAGACCCAGGTTCAATCCCCAGGTCAGAAGATCCTCTGGAGAAGGAAATGGCAACCACTCCAGTACTCTTGCCTGGAAAATCCCATGGACGGAGGAGCTGGTAGGCTACAGTCCATGGGGTTGCAAAGAGTCAGACAAGACTGAGCAACTTCGCTTTCTTTCACTTTCTCAAGAGGCAGCTGGTGGGAGAGTGTGCCTTGAATCCCTCAGCCCTCACATCTGGGAGCCAGGGCTAGGGAGGAGCCCTGCTTTGAAGCAGAACCATTTTCCATAGGTCCAAATGCTGTACCTGCCAGGCTCTAGCTGTGGGTGTCCCACCACACGACTCTGTCCTTTGAGAGCCCAAGTGTCCCCTTTATACATGACCTTCTTTGGAAATGTGGAGGGTGTTGGTGTCCATACCTGGCCATAGTAGGAGCTCAGTAAGCATGGTGATTGGTGCTGGAGGGGGGGCGGTTATATTTCATCAGATGTGACAGTTTATCTCCGGACAGCACATGGGGCTGCAACCAAAAGCCAGATTCAGCACTAAGAGAAATGTACTCTTGGCCTCTATGGGGTGTTAAATATTAGTTGGCTGACATTTGTTAAAAATGAGGTGATTTCACAGGGACAAGAAATCCAATGTTGCAGTTTTTTTCTTTTTTTTTTTTTTTTCTGGAAATAGAATCAGAAAGTCTGGCAGAATATTCAGGGATGTAAAGATAGAAGCTCGTCCTGGTCAGAGGTAGTTACTCAACTTCCAAGTTCATTTGTGGATCCTGTGGGCGTGGGCATTTGAGTTGTGTTACCCATGGTTACTGGTTGTGTGTCAAGGGCCCAGTACCTCAGTCTCTGAGCATCATTTTCCTCATACATAAATAGGATGGTAACAGTTCGGTGTTTGAAAGGGTGGCTGTGTTTGACATAGATAGCTGCTCAATAAAGGTAGGGTAGACGTACTCGAAAGCCGCTTCCCTGATCCTGTGTTGAATCTTAACCAGTTTCAAGGGCTTATCTGTGGCCAATGAAATTGTGCTGAACCCGGAGCCAACTGTCAGATTCAGGGTTTTTCCGTGAGTCTCTTAGGAGGGCCAGTGCTGAAGCCGGGGGCCCTACTGCCCTAGCATGGTCTCGGAAGTCCCCACCTGCTGGGATGTAATCTGTGTGCCAGAGAAGCTGGGAGCTGCAGAGCCATCTGGATTGCTGGGGGCTCACTGCCTGGCTTTAAGTTGCTAATAGAAGTCTAGCTTCAGAGCCAGAGTTTGAAAGTTTCTGTTTTGCTCTCAGCAAATTAAATTTGGCAATCCCTTGCTATGAGTTGGATACTGGGCTTGGCTCTGGAGAAAGCAGCAGGCCAGAAAGACATGCCTTTGTTCTGCTGCAGCTGACATTGTGGGGGTGACTGGCAAATGGGTCATCTGATAACTAAAATAATTTCAGGAAGAGATGAGACAGTGGAACCATTTTAAAAAGGTGAAGTGATGAGAGTGCCCAGAGTGGGGGTAGTCATCAGAGAGCCTCTTGGGAGAGAAGGCATTGGAGGGGGTAATGATTTGAGGGACAGCCATGTATATTCTCCCAGCGGGGATGGCAGGTGCAGAGGCAGGGGACATGGGAGGAGGGTGGCAGATCTGTGCAGGAGGAAGTTGCCTGTGACTTTGGGCACATGGGAGTTGGGGGTGTGGAGGTGGAAGGGGTGATGGGATTCTGATGTGCTTGGGTACAAGTTATAAATATGAACTCCGGTGATTCTCAAAACACTCCTGAATTTCTGGGATGACAAAGCTGAGACTCAGGTGGCATGACCCACTTCATGTGGCTTGCAGGGTTCCAGACCCTCTTATCCATCCCACCTCCCCCACTTCCTGATGCAAACCGAAAAATCTTTATTCCTGCCTGTTTCAGGCAGCGGAGGAGGAGGAAGAGATGGACCCCCCGGACTCGGCCTCGAGGGTGTTCTGTAGCCGCATCCTGAGCATGGTGAATGCGGACGATGTCAGCGCCATCATCCTGGCCCAGAAAGAACATGTGAGTGAGGCCAAGGGCCCTGGGGCCCCGCGTGGGAAGGAATCCACTTGCTGGCCAACATTCTTGCCCTGCCCGCCTCTACCCTGGTCCCACACTGGTGATAAAATGAAGGAAGTGAGCAAATCTTCTGGCTGGCTCCAAAGTGAATTCCTTCCTTGCCTGGAGGCGAGGCCCTGGCACTGGCAGAGGGGCTCTGGGACAGTTTTGCAGCTGTGGACAGTTTGGCGGGGGCCACAGCAGCTCCTACCCTGAGGCCTGTGGTGGGGAGACCTGGGTTGGGGGGGGAAGATAAGGAAGGGGGCTGTGGGATTTAGGGGAGCCATGGCTCACTTCCTGTCGGGCGCCTGTTCTCACAGCCTAGGCTGTCTCTGCAGTGCATGCGGGGTCACTTGGGAAGGGCTGGGAATGCCCTTTGCCCTTTTTGGGGCTTGGCACTGTAGCCACCACAACTTCCCCCTAATTCCAGCATGCTCTCTGACACAATCTTGGGGTGGAATCAGTCTCCTGGGGCTTTATTTTTGTGTCTTTTAAGCTAAAAGTTCTTCATTCCATTTATGGCACAGCATGGACCTGATACCTTACCTTTCTCGTCCTGTGACAAGGGTGCTGGATCTGCCTGGGTCTCAGCACCACCCATCTCCCTCCTGGGTCTTAAGGTCAGATTCAGACCTAGCCCTGGAGGAACTCCCAGGCTGAGAGGAGACAAAATCAGACTTGAACCTTCCTGGCCTCAGGGTATCAGGACTGGACCAGAGAAAGAACCTGGGGAAGCAGGAGAGTCAAAGAGTCTGCTTGAGGGAGAGGTGAAGGCTACAGAAAGGCACCCTTGAGGAGGGTTTTGAAAGTTGAATAGGAGTTTGCTAGCTGTCTCAACACCAAGGTAGAGCTCCACAGGACACAGGATGATTGTACACCGAGACACGGAACAGGAAAAGCCTAGCAGAATCAGTTGGCAGCCTGGTGCTGAGCAGAGGATTCGGTGCCCTTTTCTGCTGCCAGGCTGGACCGCTTTGAAAAGACCAACGAAAGCCTGCTCGCCGCGAGAGCGCGCGCGCGCCTGTCAAGTGCCCGCCTGCAGCAGATGAACGAGCGCTTCCTGCACCACACAAGTGTACCCTTGTAGTGTCGTGATGAAAGCTGTGCGCGAGTGGACAGTATCTTCAGCAGGATCAGGTGGGCTCCCACTCCAGCCTCCGCCTCCCACTCCATGTGGCCTCGGGGTTTCCTCTATCATTTTCCATGAGGGCCATACCTCTCCACATACGCAGGGTGGGAGACTTCAGCTTGTTTGTTTTAGCAAGGCTTCATTCGCACACTTAGTAATTGGAGGACTGAAAAGCCTTAGAGTTTTCTGAACTTAAGTTTTATTTCTTTTTGAACATGCAAATAATAGCAAGCCAGACCCATAATGCAAAAGGTAGGCCAGGAGCAGACAGTGAAAGGCTAGCCTCCTGTCTGCCTTGGCCTCCACCCAGTTCCTCCCCAGGTCCTTCTCATCAAGAGGAAAATGAGATTCCCAGGGTTTTGTGGTCCTTGTCTCCTCGAACTGGTTTCCATTGAGGACAGGGAAAGTACAATGTCTGAAGTCCCCCAGTCACACAGAACATTTGACAATCCCCACCCCACCTCCGCCCCCGGAGCTCACATCACTGCCTATGCTGCGTGCCCCCCTACAATAGCTGGGGCTGCCCTGGCCCTGGAAACCAGCTACGGCGGCATTTCTTCTGGCCGACCATGCCGCCTTCCTTCCACTATTCTCAGGAGCAGCCACGGTCTGCTGGCAAAGGTAGGGTGCTGCAAGAATTGAGGGCAATAGGTTGGAGCACGCTCTATGCAGAAATCATGAAACAGGCCAGAGAAATGCTGTGTAAGAGGGCATCTTTTCTGGGGCATCTTACCAGGCTTGCCCCGCCCCATGTAGTGGTGTCCGTCAGGGATGGGGCTAGAGCAGGGGAAACCCCAAAGGCTGGACGTGTCTGTCACTCCAGTGAAAAGGTGAAAGTGTTAGTCAGCCCAGTCGTGTCTTGACTCTTTTGCAGCCCTGTGGGACTGTAGCCGCACCAGGCAGCTCATGTCCCATTGGAATTCTTCCAGGCCGAAAATACTGGAGTGGGTCGCCATTTCCTTTCTCCAGGGGATTCTTCCCGGGACCCACGGGATAGAACCTGAGCCCTCCCCACATTTGCGGGCATGAATTTCTTTACTGTCTAAGCCCACGAGGTGAAAGGTTTCTGATGTCCCTCAGGAAAGGAGATAAGTTGTGTCTGTCCCTGCCCAGGCAGTGACGCAGCAGCAGTGGTACTTTGTCAGAGTGAGGAATTTGGGGTGATATGGTGTTGGCTGGTACCAGAGTCAGGGGTGAGAGACTGCTCTGAAGACCCTTTCTTGTAACTCTTTTGTAAACAGGAACTGGCATTGAAAAAAGTGAAAATGTCAGTTTCGCCTTCTCAGTTGTGTCATGACTCATTGTGTGACCCCAGGGACTGTAGCCTGCCAGGCTCCTCGTCCCATGGGATTTTCCCCAGGCAGAGGATACTTGATGGAGTACGTGAGTTAGATCCTTTCCCCTTCTGCAGGGGATCTTCCCAACCCCCGGTCCTCCGGCATAGCAGGCAGGTTCTTAACCATCTGAGTCCACCAGGGAAGCCTAAACAAACAGAACTGCATTCCGTTCAGGTACAAAGAAAAAACCAATAGTTTACAAAAGGGAAATAGGTTGGCCTCTCTGTGAACTTCAGTTTAAAATGAGTGCCGGTGTTTGGGGCGTGGACAGGCAGGCCCCTATATACACTACAAATCCTCCGCTCCAGATGGAAAGACCAGGCTGTGACAAGTCCCCCGGAGTGAGTGGCTTGTTGAGGTGAGGGGAAAGGGGAGCTCCCCGGAAGGAGGTCCTGGTATAGAGAGAATGAGAGAGACAATCGAGGCCTTACAGGCGTGTGGCCCAGCCTCAGCCCTGAGACACAACGGAGGCTGGTGACCAGGAGCGCACGCTACACAAGCCATTGCGGGGTCGAGGTCCGCTTGGCTGAGCGCCATGGGCCCCCCGCCTCCAGCCTGGGAGCAGGGTGCGACCGGCAGTGAGCGGTGAGGCTCCTGGCCTGCAGCGGGCTTCCAGCTGTCTCCTCAGCAAGGCTCAGCCCTGTGTGCCCTTCCTTCGCGCCACAGGTACAACTGAAAGGGAAGCTGGCCAGACTAGCACCCATGGAGGCCTTCAGCCGTAAGTGTCACCCAGAACTGTCGACTGCATTCCACTTCCTGGAGCTCTGGTTACCCTTTAGATGTCCATGCCCTCAGTCCCCCCAGGGCTGGCCTTCCCTCCTGGAATGCGACCCCACGGGAGACACCAGGGCCCAGGGCCCTGGTGGTGTCGAGGGTCCAGAGACGTGGGGCAGGGGTCCTGGCCTGGCTTCTTGGCAACCTGCAGAGCAGGTGTTGACATCAAGAATCCTCCTCTTTTGGGCGAGGTCCCCAACAACGTGATGTTCATGATGATGACACTCCTTAGCCGCAGTGAGTGTCATGTACCCACTATGAGGCGGCTGTTTACCGTATCCACCTGTGAGGTGGGGGCTGGGTGCCCAGAGGGGCAGTTGACATTTGCAGAGGAAGCACAGCATCAGTCCAGCTGAGCCTCACTTTAACCCAGTTCGGTGCTGAATGGGCCAACAAGCTTCCCCACCCAGGGCTAGCTGAGCCACAGTGCACAATAAAGGGCAATGCCATCTCTCCCAGTTTAATAGAGCAGGGAGCTGAGGCACAAGGCAGGCAGAGGGGCCCGAGCCCAGGGTGACACAGTCAAGAGGGCAGAGCCAGGCTGACTCAGGCTCACCGGCCCAGGGGCCCATATAGGCCAGACCCCGGAGAACCTGAAATTCCCTTACCTCCTACTGTCACCTTAGGAGAGAGGCCTCTCACTTGCCAATGGCACTCAGTTTTCATCCTCTGGACTAAAGTGAACTATAGTCTTGTCCTGATTGGGGTGGAGGGTAGCTGTCAGGGGTCAATGTGCCCACATTAAATCCATCATGCACAGTACCCCAAATGATATGTCAGTGACCCTCCAGCCAGTCTTGGGTCTCCTTCCCCCCAGACAATCCCGAGAGGCAATCCCTCCTGGAGGACGAAGATGAAGACCCATCCCGCCTAGCACCACCACCACCATTGCCACCTCGGAACAGAGCACAGGCTCGTGTGACACCAGCCCCGACACCGTCTCCCCCCCCCTCAGCCCTGGCTTCGAGGACCTGTCCCATGTCCGGCCTGGTTCCCCCGCCAATCAACGGTCGCAGCCATACAGATGACGAGGAGACGCCGGGCGAGTAGCCTGCTCCCAAGAGCCCGTGGGGTCTCAGGGCAGCAGCAGCATCGCTCCCCAGATGTCTGAAGTGGCGGCGGAGAACCTGGCCTCGAGACACTCAGCTTTGCCACCCTAGTCTGTCATTTAGGGCTCGCCAAGGGGACAAGCCTCCTCCCTAGAATTCCTGGGGATCTTTGATTCTTGCTCCTTCTTCACTGAGAACATCTCTTTCTGTGGACCCCTGTATCAGACTGGGGATGACCAGTCCATCTGGAGTTGGGCTGGGCACAGGGAGCTTTTCCAGAGTCAGGCCTTAGGTCTACTCTGAACAACACTTAAAGCTTCCCAGAGACCAGAGCCAGATGTCCCCTGCCCAGCCCCCTGGTCAGAACCCCCTCAAGACAGTCAAGCACTGTCATGTCCAAGTTCACTGAGCCCAACCCTGCACTACTAATTCTGGTCTTCTTGCCCCTTCCTCCAATGAAAGTACTGAATCCTTTCTCCAATCATTATCTCAAGGTTTCTGAAACAGTTGTAGAAGGCTCAAGACAGAGGTTAGCCATCCACTCAGCCCCAAGCCTGGTTGGGCCCTGTTTCTCTGACCGGAGGTGTAGACCTCTAGGGCCTAACAAGCCTCTCCTTGGGCCTTTGTGGAGCAAGCCTAGCAACCGTGGAGAACAGAGTTAAGTGGAATATTTTTGTACCCAGTATGTTTACAGATGCTGTTGGGAAAAGCTATCAATAAAGAGGACTTGTTACTAAAAAGGGAAGGGTGTATCTAGCAGTGACTTCCTTCCACCCTTGGGCGCAGCATCCCAAAACAGGGACAGGTGCTGCAAGTGGGACAGGCTGGTTATGGATCGCCAGGCACCACACTGGCCTAGAAAGAGATTTTGGCTGCTCCAGGTGGGAGTCCCCAGTGGTGACAACCATAATGACCCCACTTCCTATCACCACAGAAGCCTTCCCACTGCTTGCACCATCATTTCCTTACTTCCTTGAATAATTCCTCTAAATCTCAGCCCCAAAATGGGCTCCTCAGGGAGCTAGACGGGGTCCCATTCCCCATCAGAACACTGTCAGAGTCCCCTAATCTTTGAAACACTTTCCACTTTTATTAAAGGTCTCTTCCCAGACCTCAGTGTGTTCTGCATTTGCTGGTCCACAGGGGGCGCCGGGAAGTGGTCAGTGAAAGTAAGGTACGCTGAGCAATGGCTCCACTGGGAAGAAGCCGCCTGCAGTGCAAATTGGTTCGATCCTGGGTCAGGAAGATCCCTTGGAGGACAGCATGGCAATTCACTCCAGTATTCCTGCCTGGAAAATCCCATGGACAGAGGGGTCTGGCAGGCTATAGTCTATAGGGACGGAGTCAGACACGCTGAAGCGATTTAGCACAGCACGCTGCCAAACCCACGGATAACTTCGTCCTCACTTGTTCCCGGCGCCCAGCACTTTTTAACTTCTTCCGTCGCAGATCCAAAACAGACCCTGGGTCCCCCCTTCATTTCCTTGAGTGAATGCACCAACACCACCTGCTCTCCGCCTCCTGTACGCACCCACTCCGATATCTATTTTTTTGCACAGCAGCCAGAGAACCTCCAGTGGCTCCCAGGGTCTAGCCCCCGCGCCGCCTCCCGCCTCCCGCCTCGACCCCCTGCGTCTTTGGACCTACGGCTTTAATACCTTTCTTTCAGCACAAAGGTCTCGCCTACTGTGTTTAAATATTTCCGGAGCACCCGCTATGTGCGGGCCGTCTCCCCGGCGGTTTGGAGACAGCGGGCAGTAACACATGGAAAGGTGCGGCAGTTTACTACGGGGACGGTGGGTGAGGCTCACCCCGGAAGCTAGTGGGCGAAAGTCCCAAATCAAGCGCCGCGACTTCGTTCGCCTGCACCCACACGGGGGCGGGGCGGGGTCGCGGGCGGGGCACGGCGCGTGGCGCGGATTGTGACGCAAGCACGCAGCGTGCTCGGTGCGCAGGCGCTTTCGGCGGCGAATCGGCGGTTTCCGGTTCCGCCGCCCTCTTTCTCTTCAACCAGGCGGCCGAGCAGGTTGGGTGGTGGGAGGCCTTGCGGATTGCCGGTGGGCCGGGTTTTTGGGTTTTTAGGGTTTTGGGGGGACTATGGGGACCTAGGGAACGGAGGCGGCGGCCTGGAATCCGGTGTAGGCGGGGCCCGGTTCTGCGGGATGGCCTTAGCAAGGCACGCTGGGCCGGATTCCCGGTCCCGAGCTTTGGGCCCCGCGAAGGAAATCGACATTTGGAAGGGGAGCTTGCCCGCTCCGCCCGGGCCCCCCCTGCCTGAGGAGGCCTCGGGGAGAGAGCGTGTGTCCTTCGGGGATGATCCAATATAATCGGCGGAGGTGTTAACTGTAATTTTTTCTCGTGGCGGAAAACTGCCAATTCCCGTCGAAACTATGAAGCCCCTGAGCTGGGTTTTATCAATCTCCTTTGCTAAGTCTGTAAAGAGTCTGGTAGTACAATGTTTTCTTAACTAAGAAAGATGAAAACAACCTGTGTAAACAAGTACCAGGCACATGGTTAGCAGTTGTTATATATGATTTGGGTTAAAAAAACAGGAAGTGTGGTCTGAGCTTTAGGGTTTTAACCCAGAAGGAAGCCGGAGTTTTGGGTGTTTTGCCTTGGTATTGAAGAGGAAAAGGGATTGTAGGGAGGAAAGTGCGCGTGTTGAGATGTTACGAAGATGAGATTCTCACACAGGCTGCAGGAAGGGCAGGGTCTGGTGAGGAGAGGAAGGGTGGGACTTCAACCACCTTGGAGAAAATATGCTTGGCAGGGTGGTGCCTAAAGTTGAAGGTGCAGGCTCGAGGGGCAGAAGGAAACAGGCACAGAGGTGGGCCTGCAGTTGAGGTCGAGTTATACATGGGGTGTCAGGGACTAAACCTGCCTGATCAGCCCGTGAGCTGGGCTCCTCAGACCTTTAGCGATCACCACTCCCCCATCCATGCTAACCCTCTCTCCCCAGCAGACGCAGAGATGCCCGATCTTTTTGAAGACCCTGACAGGCAAGGACATCACCCTTGAGGTCGAGCCCAGTGACACCATTGAGAATGTCAAAACCAAAATCAAGACAAGGAGGGTGAGGTTGGGTGAGTCTGAGTGCTTGGCCCAGTAGGAACTCCTCAGCCTGGGTATCTGCTGCCCTGTGTGGAATGGGTGCTGGCTTCAACAGATCTCAGCCATGCCCGTGTTCCCCAGTGTCATCTTGGGAAGGCAGCTTGCCCTCCCTACCTCAGTTTCCCTTTTGACAGATTCGGGTAATCTTGGCACAGCGTGTGTGTGTGTGGTCTGTGTGTGTGTGTGTGTGTGTGTCGGAGAGGGGTGGTTGTGCAGTTGCCAGCAATGTGCTTGCAAGAGAGCCTCTATCATGGAAATCCTCTTTTCTTAGGCATCCCACCTGACCAGCAGGTCTGATTTCGCGGGCAAACAGCTGGAGGATGGCCGCACTCTGTCAGACTACAAATCCAAAAAAAGGTACGGGGTTGGGGTGGCTAGACAGGACTCAGCGAGGCCTGGGACCAGGATGGAATACTGACAGTCTGTCCCCAGGAGGGAGCTGTAGAGAAGGGTGGTCCTTAAGGTGGGATCAAATGGCGCTAGGGTGTGTTGCTCTCTAAAGTGCTGTTTTCATCGTGAAAAGCATCTCCATCAGTGTTTTCCAAATGCCATGGATTCTCTGTTCTTGTACTTTTTTTTAAGGCTGTGTGTGTGTGTGTATAATTTATAAGTATTGTAAAGGAAATCACCCCCTTTTTCCTTTAGCAAAATAAAAGGTTATCCTTGCATCTTTTAAGAATTGCCTTTCTTGTGGGAAACGCAGATGGATACCACTATATTAGTCCCCCAATTTCGTGAGGACTGGTGGGACATGAAAAAGGGAGGTTTTGTGCGGGTGGCATGTCCATCTGCACATACCCACGGGATTCTGTGTAGCCCCATCATACTTATTAAACTGGTCTGGAGGGCCCTGCAGGCTGCCCTCCACCCGTGGGGGTGAGGGTGGTGAGGCAAGGCTCGGTCAGTGTCTCTTCCGCCCCTTTATTTCCTGTAGAGTCCACCCTGCAATTGGTGCTTCGTCTGCGAGGGGCATCATTTGAGCCTTCCTCCCCCAGCTCGCTCAAATTACAATCGCGACAAGATGATCTGCCGCAAGTATGGCTCCCGTACAGGGGCGGGCGGGGGTGGCTGGGCGGTCGGGGTGTGCCCTCACCAGCCCCGCTGTGCTCCCACAGGTGTTACCCGCCTGCACCCCCGTGCTGTCAAAATGCCGCAAGAAGAAGTGCGGCCACACCAACAACCTGCGCCCCAGAAGAAGGTCAAGTTAAAGCTCCTCCGCCGGCTTTCCCTTTGCCCACAGGGGGGGCCTCCTGCCCAAGCCCGTGGTCTGGGGCCCTCAAAAAATTTTCCCTTTCTTTGACTGGAGCGTAATTTTTTCCCCTGTGGGGGTTTCCAGTGGGGAGGTACTGAGTGTGGACTCTAGGGACTTGTGTCACTACTCTTCATAGCCCCTTGGGGGGGGGGGCCCGGTCTGGGTTCCCTTGTCTCATTGTAAATTGGGCCTGGTCCTGTCCTTCAATCGAAGTTTCATAACCACAGCCAGGAAGTTCAGACCCGGCCCCCTGCCACATAACCATTTTCCCTCCATTTGGGTTTTCCTCTAATTTTGAGATAAAAAACCTTCAACCAAAGGGGGGTGGACCGGTGGCAAATTTTAAAGCCCCTATTTGGGCCCCGGGGGGTTTGGGTGTGGGGGGATGGGTGGAAGGAGGAACACCCCCCCTAGTGTAATAAAAACCTTTTCTCCGTTTGCCTGACCATGGGGCCCGGACCCCACCCAAGATTGTCTGCAGGGGGGGCACAGTCCCCGGCAAGCCTTTTTTTATTTTTTGGGATGACTGGGGGGATGTAGGTACAACTCAGGCCCCCGGCAGTGAGCCTGGAAAAAGCTGGAACTGGAGGCTGTGCTTCATGTCTCAGGGAGTGGTTTTATTTTTGTTAGCTGCCCCTCCCCCCTAAAGGCCCCCAACCTTTTTCCGGGCTATACTTTTTCCATCCCAGAGGGGGAGGTTTTTTTTTTTTTAAAAGTTTAAATTAGGAGTGTTATACATTCGGGCCCCTTCATATGAAAACTTACCCCCACCCTCGCCCTCCCCTCCCCTGGACCCCCTTCAGGGGCCTTTTCAGCTAAATTCCCAATCGGGGCCCCCCCTGTTAGCTCATTGGGAAAAAGAATCCCCCTCAATGCTGGTTCAATTCTTGGGTGGGGAAGGCCCCCGGGAAAAGGGATAGGTCCCCACTCCAGTATTAGCTCAGGGTAAAGAGTTCCCTACAATGTGGGACCCAATTTCAATCCTGGGAGGAAGATCCCCGGGGAAAAGGGAAAAGGGAACCCCCTCCAGTATTTTTGCTAAAAAATCCGTGGATGAGGATTGGTAGGTACGTTTTTGGATCAGAGACACGAGCGATTTCACTTTCACTTTCACCCACCCCAGTTTTCTTGGTTCCCTTGTGGCTCAACTGGAAAAGAACCCGCCTCAATGCGGAGACCTGGGTTGGAAGATCCCTGGGAACTGGAAGGTACCCACCCCAGTGTTCTGACCTGGAGAATTCCGGGGACGTATTCCATGGGGTTGCAAAGAGACGGGACGAGTAAATTTTTTTTTCCAACCGGTTCAAAAGGGCCCTGCTAGGAATCTCTGGGGGCTGGGTTTTCCAGGATTTGAGTTTTCCCAAATGTCAGAACCTGCGCTCAGATCCCACTTTTGTCACAACCTTGTGGCGTCAAATGACGAATATCACTTCCCAGATTTTTTTCTTTAGTTGGGAATGGGATGTGAGGAAGTAAGTCGGGTTGGCTTGTATAGAAACAAAACTTGGTAATAGAACTTATATTTAAGATCAAAAGTTTGAAAGGCGAGTGGGGACAGGGTAAACACGGGGGGGAGTGGCTAGAGGGTGTAGGCCCAAAAACCCCCCATCCCCTTCCCCTTTCCCCGGGGGTTTTTCCATGTTGGTAGGTTCCGGGCCTCCGGGGCCGAGGGGCGCCGGCGCTCGCAGCAACCTGACCCGGGCGGGGGCCCGAGTGCGCAGTCATGATACGGCGGAGGCCCCATCAGGTCCCTGTCCCCGCGGTGCCCGTGTCGGCCGCCCCTTGGGGCCCAGAGGCGAGGAGTGGTGTGGCCTGGGTGAGCTCGAGCCCGAGCGGGAACATGAGGGGGCGGGCGGTGAGGGCCCGGGGGGGCCGCTTTTTATGCCCCACCTGTCCCGCTCCGTAGAAAGATGCTCCGATCCGGGCGCTGGTGCAGCGCATCCACAGCGCAAGTGAGCGCGCGCGGGCCCTTCCGCGGTGGGGGAGGGTGGGGGGTATGGGAGGGGGGGCCCCAATGTTCGGCCCAGCCCACTCGAGGATGAGCGACCCTTGAGGGAGGAATTGGGTCCCGCGCCCCTCGGTCGGGGGTGGGGGGGGTTTTGCGGGAGCCCGATCGCCCCTTCGCATGCGCTGGGGTGCGCTGCTCGGTTACCCGGGGGGGATGAACGTCCTCCACCTCGGTTTTCGAGGGACACTTTTGGGCGGCTTTCAGGCGGTCGATCGGGTGAGGGGGAGGGGGGTGTACCCTGGGGCCCCCACCTGCGCGGGCCACCCCCAGTACCGAGCAGCGGCCCCGCCCTACGACTTCCCGCGCTCCCGGAGCACCGAAAACCGAGGTGACCGGGTCTTCGCCGCCCCCTCGAAGAGGTGTGGCGGGGAGGCCGACTAGCCGGACCCGACGAGCCGCGTCGCAGTCACGTGCGCAGCCTGCACATGGAGGGGACGCGACTGCCACGGGGAGGCCCCCCTTCCCGGGGGCTTTGGCCCCCCCGGGGGCCCCCCTTGGGGGAAGGGCCCATTTGTCCCTGCAAACCCCGCCCCCGGTGCCCCCGCACCCCCCTCATACCCAGCTAAGTTGTCCATTAAGTTTTTCTTTGGGTTTCAGGCTTTCCCCTCCTTTCTGCCCCATTTTATCCAGGACACGTCCCCTGTCCCAGACCCGCCTCTCCGGGCTCCTCCCCCCTCTGGCTTGTCCCAGTCCCCCGGATTGTTACTCCGCCCTTAGATTGGGCGCGTGAAACTCCAGGTCAAGTTCCTTCCTAGTAACCCAGATCCCAGCCTAAGTTGGGGCCTGTGACCCTGCCTCCCCTGCCTTCACAGCCAATCCTGATCAAGATACAAGGGCCCGTGAACCCACGCCCGCACCACACTCTCCGCTGGGTTTCCCCAGGCCAACCCAAGTTCTAGGTTTTTGGCCTACTTCCAAATTGGGATTATAACCCCCTGGCTGGTCTCTGAGACTAAGAGATTCTGCCTACTTTATACCCCCATCTGCACCACTCCTGTCCCCAACCCCTGGCTAAGATTTCACCCCTTTTTTCCCTTCCCCGCCTACATGAGGCCCAACACCCTCTGACTCTAGGGCCCGCCCACTCGGCCCCCCTGGTCAGGAGCCCTCTAAACCTAATCCTAGATTCCTCCAGCGTTAAAAAGAACCGCAGCCCTTGAGACTCCTGCCCGCTTTGCCCCTCCTCCTCCTTGTGCTTTCCTTTCTGGGTGTTCAGTGTTTCCCCCTCCTCCTGAGGGCACAGCCTCTGCCAACGATGACATCCCCCTTGCTGCCCATTCCCCAAACCCGGTGGCCTGCTGCAGTTGATGGGGCACCCGAGCTGACCGGGCAGGCGACAGCCTGCAGATGCACCAGCTGAAGATGAAGTGAGTGCTGCCTCCCAGTGGGCCTGACCATTTCTAGGTCTGCTAGGCAAACCTTGGGCACCCAGCCCCAAACGGCGTTGCCCCAGGGCTGGCAAAATCGACCGCCAACCCTCTGGACCTGCACACAACCCGTTGGGCGTGCACACCAGAACCTTCACTGGTGACCCTAGATGAACTACCCACCTTCCCCGGTGCATATGCCTGCCTTTCACACCAGACTCGTGTGGATTTTCAGGACACGGCTGCACCCCTCCACCTGTCGATCCCGCTCACATGGCTCGACTCGGAGCTTGGGACATGGTTGCCCAGGCCCTACCAGGCACACGTCTGCAGCCTCCCAGACACACACATGTGCACACCCATAGACATCTGCCACAGTCACCCGACCTTCCTGCTGGCACACGCTCGCCCAAGGTGACCTTTCCTCCCGCCACTCTGACCACAGGGCCACCCCTCCTCCCAGGCACCTAAGTGGTCCTGCCACTGCTAGTGCTGCCGGGAGGTCTGGCGGCAGGCAGGGCGGGGCCCGGGGCTTGCCAAACCCCCCTTGGAGCTGCACTGCAGCAGCTAATTCGCCCCATTTTGGGTTTTATTTATAGTTCCATCCACTCTTGTAGGGTAATTAAAACCATGGAAGCGATCAGTGAGGTTCTCCAGGACCTCAGGTTTGATGCGGAATCTGCCGAGTGATGGTGGCTCCGCAGGGACAAGAGAGATGGAAAATTGGGGCATATGGCGCCCTGCCTGACCACCAGCTGGCTGGGTCACACCCCAAACTGGACCATGCCCCTCCTTGGTTCACTTCACCTCCCATAATAAAGAACCTAAAGAACCTTCTGTTGCAGATGCTCCACTTTTCTTTGTGTCCTGGGGTGCGGGGGTGGGGTCCACAAAGCCAGGGATGCTGGGTGCAAGAGCCCCTTCCACCCCCCCCACGCATGACGAAATGGTGTTTTGAAACCCACTCTCCAAGGAGTTTAGAACCAGATTTTTCGATCTGGAGAGAGCTGGAAATTTGGAGGTGAAGATTCCCATCCAAAGGGTCACAGGATTCCATGTGCATCCCCTAAGCCCCGCAGCCCCCACCCTAGGCCCCTCTAGCCCCCAAAATCACCTTCACAATCAGGGCAAACCCAAAAAGTTTTGTTTATTTAAAAGATTCCTTGGAGGGGGTCCTGGTAGGGGAGAGTAATAACCATTCTTCACACTCAGCTCTGGGGAAGCATTCTGGGAAGCTAAAACCCCCCTTTTACACCCACACACCCCACTGGGGTCACCTCAATGGAGGCCAGAGCTGTTTCAGAGTCAGAGTACTCGCCCCCGCTGCTGCTGACAGGGTAGGGCACCCCGAGGTGAGGGTTTCAGAGATGGCCCCCAGTCTGGGGTGGCCCTGGATCTCCATGCAGCAGGGACGGGGCAGCCCCAGCCTCTAGAGCTTATCTGGCAGGACCTGCAGGCAGAGGGGGAAACCGGCTTAGCAAGAAAGCCTGGGAGGGGCCAGGACCACAGAGCAAATGAGGCCCCAGCCAGGTCCTGGGCCCACCACTTTCTGCTAGGTGCCCCCAGCAGGCCGCTGCCCCTCTCTGGGCCTGGTTTTCTTATTGAGAAATAAATATCTATCCATCCCATGGGGTTTTCCTGCAGTAACACACTTGGCACAGGGCCAGTATGCAGTTTGGTGCTCATACATGCCCCGCAGGTGGCTATGGTGCATTATTCCTGGGACGATATTCCCCTCTGGACTTTTGAAGGGGTCTGGGTGTTCTTCCTTGGCTAAAGGCCACAGGGGCAGGCACACAGTAGGTGTTGGGTAAATGCTGGAGGAAAGACTTGACCTCGCAAACTCTAAGGGCTGAGGATGGAGAGCCCGCGGCCCGTGGTCACCAGGAGGGCCCTTGTCCCGCGGCTTGCCCACCCACCTGGGCTGCCCCTTACCTCTCGCCGCGCCCCTTTCTGCCCGAGGACAAGATCCCCTCGTCCTGTGCTTGGAAGGAAGGAGGCAGTGTCTGAGGGCTGGGGGCCCCACCTCCCATCCCCTTTGCCCCCTGGCCCCGCGCCTCCACCCTTTCCCGGGGTCCCATTTCCCTCCCCTGGTTGCGGGTTTTATGTGACTTCTGCATCCAGGTCCCCACTGGTCATAGAGGCGGAAGCTGAGGTTCGAGCAGTACCGTGCTTCTTGAGCCAGCCAGAAACTGCTTGAGTCGCGCCCGCACCGGCCCCGAGCTCGGCTCGCCGCCCCGCGGCTCGCAAGCCCCCCGCCCGGGCCCGGGCGCTCTAATGGGGGCGGAGCGGCAGCGTCGGGGCGCGGCCAGCAGAGGGCGCCGCGCGGGCAGGAGAGGGAAGGGTTTCCCCCGCGCGGCAGGACCGCGTTCACCCTTTTTGGGCCCTCCCCCCCGCCGCCCGTCCCTGTTTCAAGGCGACCCGGTCCGCCCCCCGGCCCCCGGCCCAGCACGCAGCCCAGTGCGCCGCCCCCAAGGAGACAGGGGGCAGGGGGAGGAAGGGGTTCCTCCTCCACATCTCCAGGCACCCGATTCTCGCGGCCTGAGCCAGGTGTGAGTGAAAGCGGGGGAGTGGGGAGGAGAAGGGCAGGGCCCGAGGGATAAGGCCGCAGCGGAGGGGAAAGGGGGGGGGGGCAGGGGGAAGGGGGGGGAGAGACACCTGATGGGAAAGCTGGAGAGCGCAGGCAGGCATTAAGAGCTGGAGGCTAGGAGAGACAAGATTTCAGGGAAGCGAAAAGCAAAGGGGGGACGGCCAAAGGAATGCGGGGTTGGAGAGAAAGGAGAAGGAGCCAGAAACAGGAAGGGACAGAGCGCTGGGGACGTAGGGACGCAGAAACCAAAAAGGCAGAAAGACAGACACAGGGAAAGAGAGTGAGTGACAGAGAGATGAAAGGAGGCTGACAATCCGAAAGTGACTCTGTGGGGAGGGACAGTCCCAGGACAGGCCTGAGAGTACAGCCGGATGGATGGGGAGTGGGCCAGGAGGGGGCCCGGTGGGAGGCGGCCTGTCCCTCCCGCCGCCAGCCACCGCCAGCCCTGAGCAAGCCTGAGGGGCCGGCGGATAAGGACATCGGCCTCACGTCATAAAATGCCGGGGACCGCTGACAGGCCCTGGCACAGCCCCGGCCCCACTGCCCCTGGCGGCCTCCCCTGGCCTCCCCCAGCCTCCCCAGCGGACGCAGCCGCCTGCTGTGGCTCCCGTGCAAAATCGCAGGTGCTGGGCAAGAGCAGGGGCCAAGGCCTTAAACCCCTCCTGGCTGTGCTAGTTCCCGCCCCACCCTGAACAATGGAGGGGCCCCGATGGGGGGCTGGGGAACTAGCTGGAGCCTTGGTCTGCATTCCCTGACTCTGAGACCCTCTCTGGGCCTTGGTTTCCCCATCATTCCAGGGCGTGAGCCTGGACTTGGAGGGGAACTGCGTTCAGATCCTTTTGTGACTCTGGGTGGGTGCTGCATCTCTTGGGGCTTTGGGGTCCTTGTCTGGGGAAAGGGGGCCTCCCTTGGGTGAAACCATGGCGGGGAGCAGGCGATAGGACCTCGTAACTATTACTTGCAAAAAAACTTGGGTGGCACCACCAGAGGGCACTTTCCATAGGTTATCTCTCATCTAACCCTCACAATGGGCCCGAGGCAGGCATGACTGTCTCCCTACTTTCCCCGATGGGAAAGCTGAGGCCAGACAAAACCAAGTAAGATTTCTCCCATTTCACAAAGGAGAGAAGATGGCAAAGGGAATCAGACCCAGGCCTCTGATCATCACATCCTGCTACCTTGATCTGAAGGGGAAACCAAAGCCTGTTGTAGGGAGATTTGGCAGCCCATGGTCTTAGAGAAGAAAGGGAGGTCTCATATTCAATTGCCCTTAGGGGCTAGGGAAGGGGTATACGTGGGTGCAATGGGCCAAGTGGGGATAGCGCAACCAAAAGAGCAAGGGCCATGATTGAGGGGCACCCTCTGCTAATAGGGGCTGGGGGAGAAATTTTCTGTGTCCTGTTAAACATTTTCTAGACAATTTATTCTAGGGAATCTAGGGTTTTTTGGGTAAAACTTACTGTTTTTAAAGTCTGCAAGTAGTTCAAATTTTTTTCCCCAAATTGACAGGGTAAGAAAATAAATTTCAAGGGCCACAATTTTGGCCCACGGGGGGCCCAAGAGTTTTGTGCCTCAACTCTCCCCAAGGAAATAAGGAAACAGAGGCTCAGGCTGTTTTGGTGCTGGTCCAGGCCCCCCCCAGCCCCGCGGGGGTGCTCACCACTTTTGGGGGGTGGAGGCGGCGTGGGGTGGCTCCATTCGCTCCAGATCCCAGCCTTCTTGGAGCCGTAGATGCCAAAGGGGTTGCAGCGCACTTGCACGAAGTAGCGGTGCCGGCTTCAGGCCTGCCAGGCGGCAGGAGGTCTGGTTTCTCACATCGTCCCCCACCTGGGCGGCCAGCTAGGGTCAGAGGCGGGCGTGGGGGCGGGGGATGGGAGGAGGGGGGAACGGACCTGGGGGGCGGGGCCAGGCCCTTTCCAGCCCACCTGTCCTCCACTCGGTACGGATTGGTACTTGGTTTGGAAGGGAAGCCCTTTTGGGGGAGGGGGTGAAACCCACGCCACCCCTGGTCCTCCAGGCCCCCTACGGGCCACGTGCACGTCTGGCGGGGGTCGGGGTCAATGGGGGCAGGGGGGGGCCTTCGTCTCAGGATTCTTTGGACCTGCTGGCACCCCTTGGGTCCAAGTCCAGAGAAAAGGTTAGTGGCACCTGCTTCCGTTCCCCCCCTCCCCCCTTGGGACGGGGGATTTTTTTAGAAAATTATTGGGGTAACCTCAGCACCTAGAAGCACTAAATTTAAAATTTTAGTGTTTCACCACAATTATTGTGACGGGAAACATAATCCTATCTTCAGGGAATATTTAAAAAAACAGCACTGCCCGGGTGATGATATTTTATTTTATTTTTCCCAGGAGTGCAGGGGACCTTTTTGGTGCAGACCGCGGGGGAATCCCCTTGACCCCCCCTCCCCTGCCCACCTTTGCCCTTCGGTTCACAAGATCCTCAATGTGACTGCTATTCTAAGGGGCAAAAAGGCACTGGGGCATGCCCCGGCAGCGCTTAGGAATTGAGGAAACAAAGTGGGGGAAGCAAGAGGAGGGACTTGCTGCAGCCCTTTCCAAGGGAACTTCTGGGATCCCTTTGGGCGCAAGGGGGGCTGGCCTCTTCCCCTGGGCCTTGGAGGGGGCCGAAAGGGTTAAGGCACAGCCTGCTTTTGGGGCTGAGAAAAAACCCTAATTAGATTGGCCCAATTTTTCTCGCGGATCACCACTTCCCCCTCCTGCCCCGCACCCCCTTCAGCTCCCGGCTGCAGTTCCCGGGGGGGCCTCCGACCTGGGGGGCCCCCTCCCAGCTCCCTGGGGGCCCTCTCCCGCACACCGGGTGCTGGGGGGGGAAGCAGCCAGGCCAGGTGTTCTGGAGTAGGGGTTCCCGGTGTGAGGGGGCTGGGGACCATGGGTTGGATGCCTCGCTCCTCCCATCCCCAACCCGCCCGGTCCATGAACCCTAGCTGAGCTGCAGGCAGGCTGGGCCGGTGTGTGTGTGGGGAGGGCTGGAAAGGTGAGGGCTGCAGGTGGGCCAGGCCCGGCCCTTTGGTGGGGGGCAGGGGTCCCCCACACCAGAAGTCCAGGGTCGCAAAATCAGAGCGGGTGAGCCGCCGGTTGGTGGCCTCCACCCAGGGTCCAAAGGTGTAAAGAGAGCCTTTTCCCTTGGGGATGTGGCAGGAAGAGTCCCACCGGTTTTGGTACTCCTCACACGTTTTCCCTGCCCGTACCCCCTGCGGGGGACGGGGGCCGGGGGGGGAATTTGAGGGGCCCCCCCAGACCCCCCCCACCCCAGCCCAAAGTGCGACGGGGCCCCGGGTCAGAAAGGGGCGGCCCAGGCCACACAGCTGGCGGGGGACAATCACCCAAGGGGCCCACCCCAACCCTTAGCTTGTACTTGAGGAGTGTTGGTGTGGAGGGAAAGGGTTTCCCGGGGCCCCCCGGGGTCCGCGGCATGTCAGGGCCTCATGTTTTTTGGGCCAGCACTTTATGTTGAAGGGTTTCTCTGGGGGGACGGGGAAGTGGATATGGGGGTTTTAGGTCTGGGCTGGGACGGGGCGGGGGGAAGGAGGATTGTTGGCTGCCCGAGGGGGCCCCCCCTTGGGGCAGAAGGGGATGGACAGAGTGGCGTGGGCATACCACCTCCCAGCTCATTGGGATGGGGTATGGGGCCTCCAGGATTCATGCCCACCCCGGGGGCCAAGCCCCTAACTTTTTGCCAGTAACCCATGTTCAGCCCAAAACCAGAGGGCCCGAATCACACCCTCTCCAGAGGGAGATCTGCCCCCCCAAGATCTGCCCCCGGGTTGTCCCCTTCGGCCAAAAATTTTAGGCAGGACCCCGGCCAGGGTTTCTGCCGTCGCGGGCATGGCCCAAGGTTTTCCCTGACTGCTGCCTGGAACCATTTGGGTTGGGCCAGGGCGAGGGCCATTGGAGGCGTTTAGCATTGGGGGGGAGTGGGGGGGAGGGGGGGGCCCTTAGGGTCCATAGAGGGCCCCCGGCGGTGGCCCCCGGGGGGGTCCCCACGCATGAGACGTGGCCTCAGGGAGGAGCGATGGGAGGTTGGGGTTTTGGGGACTGATCACAGCCGTGTCTGGGTCGAGAGAGCACCGGTCGGGGTAGGTGGCGCTTTTCCCGGGCCTTCCGCCTCCTCAGACCTCCAGGCACATGGCAGCCTGCGAGGAGCTGTTTATGATGTGGCCCATTTTACAGAAGGGAAAAATGGGCTCATAGGTCAAGTACCAACCCAAAGATTGGTGGCAAAGCTGGGATCACCCCCAGGCTTTTTGTTCCAAAAATCAGTCCTTTCCCAAAGCCAGTTCCTCACTGATTTCCCGGGGTTTTTCCGATTGGTGCAAACCTCATTCCGACCCAAGGAATCTTACTTTGCACACACTTCTGCAACCATGCACTCTGCTTTTTTTTTTTTCTTTTTTTAAAATTTTTTTTTATTTTTTGACAACTAAAATAACAGATTGTGTGTTCTTTTTTGTTTTCCCAAACCTCACACAAGTAGATGTCTCTAGGGGGGGGAAAACAATCTAAAAAGAAAGGTACCCTACTAGAATCCTGTGTTTTATGGGTAAAAAAAAAAGGCTCGAGGATAAGGCCTGCCTTTCAGTCACCAAATAAAGGTGGGCACCAAACCTGTATTCATCATCTCTTTAAATTCTACTCTGTACTGCAACCAGAACTGAAGGGACTGGGCAAGCTTTTCTCCCAACCTCATCCAAAAGGGGGGGGCCATCATCATCCCCCTTCCCCTCAACTCATTTTTTCCAATTGCAAAAGGGGAACAAGAAAGTCACGTCCTCGGGGCCATTGGAAAGACAGAGGGGAAGGACTTCCAAAAATGGGTTGTTGTGGAGTGGGTTCTGAGCACAGAACCCCCGGGGAGACCATGGTTGGTGCCTTTCCCCCCGACTGCCATGGGGCAGCCCATGGCTTTTCTGAAGTTAAATCTAAGGGGAAAGTCTTTATCCAGGAGGAAATAAAAGGCACAGAACGGGGAGAAGGGTCCCAATCAAGTCCTAGTGTCGCTAAGCCTCAGTCTCCCCATCGGGAAAAAGGGGGCATCAGGGTTTCCCCACATGGGGTTTTTTTGTTAAGGGGAAAATTTTGTTTTAAGGCAACCTGTGGGACTTTAAACCCAGGCTGCCCCTATTTCGAAATGCCTTAGCTCACCCCTGGAAAGTTGACCCAGCCCCTTTACGTCTCTGAACCTTTGAAAAGTTTCTTCTCTCCACCAAGAGGGGTTTATAAGGTTTCATTTGTTCATTCATAATTAAAAGGAGCACCTACAATTGTTATGACCTGAGGGCACAATGGTAACCAAAGATACTAAAAAATTCATCCCTTTGTGGGATTTGAATCCAAGGGAGCACGGGAAAAAAAGCAGAAATATCTAGAGAACAGACAAGGGAAAAAATAAAGCAAAAATCAATGGTGGCGCAAAACGATCCAAGAGGCTTCGGGGAGGTGCATTTGACCTGAGATGGAAAAAAGAGTTAGTCACTCGTATATCGACTCTTTGTGACCCCATGGACTGTACCCCCCAGGCTCCTCTGTCCTTTGGGAAATTTTCCCGGCAGAATACTGGAGTGGGCTGCCATCCCCCCTTTTCCAGGGGACCTTCTGACCCGGGATCCACGGGGGTTTCCCCATTTCAGGGAATCTTTATGTCTGAGCCCCGGAAGCCAGAAATGAAAGCAGCGCCATGAAAAAATTAGAAAAAGGGTGTTCAGGCAGTGGAATAGAAGTGCAAAGATCCAGGGCACAGGGGGTGGCAATGAGGTCAGAGGGCCCGACCTTCAGAGAGGAATCATTCCAGAGTTGGCAGGGGAGGGATTTTTATTTTAAAAGGATTGAAGGGCAGCTGTAAAGGGGGCTGCAGGGGGGGGGGGGGCGGGGAGGGGGGAGGGCAGGGCGATCCCCTCCCCTTGTAGGCCCCTCCGTTTCCCGCGGCTGCCCCGTGCTGGCCCCCGGCCCCCCCTATGGGTTTAGATGGGGTGGGGCACAGTTCCGGGGCCGGCCCCCAGACTTTCCCCGGGCAAACTTGGCCTGGAGGGCCAGGTCTTTCTAGAGCCCGGGATCGCAGTTGCGTTTGGGGTTGGGCCCAGGGTCGCCGAGGTCTCAGCGTCCGTGCAAGGACCGGCGAGCGGGCCAGAGCCGAGGAGCGGGGGCGGCCGGGGGGGGGGCCCGGGGGGGGCCCCCCCGGAGGCCCGGCAGCCAGCCCCCGCTAATTCGGAATTCCTTTCGGGGAACCGGGGGTGCCAGCGTCCTGCCCCGGCCCACCCCACCGCTTCCTGTGGCCCCCCACCCCCAGCAGGGTGGGAGGGACGCCAGGCCCGGGCCCCCACCCCAGGCCCCTCCCTAACCCCCAGGGTGGGTTTTCCCCCCCCTCTTTCCCCCACCCCCACCACAGCCGGGCCCGGGAAGGGGGGCTTGGGGGGTTGGCTGGGGGCGGGGGCAATGCCCTTGCCCCACCCCCCTGGCCTGGGTGGTGTGATGCCTGCAGCAGCTGCAGTGCCCTCCGGGGGGGGCGGGGGACGGGGGGGAGAGGGGAAAGGGCCCGGGGGGATTGGACAGGGGCCGGGCCCCCCACCAAGCCCACAGGAAAGGTCCGGGGGGGCCTTCTCCCTGAGGTGGGGTGCCCCTCTCACTGAGCACCGGGGAATTGGCTTCCCTTTCTCCTGTTCTCAGTTCCCCCTCCATAAAAAAAAAAAGGGAAAAAACCCTTTACCCGTGGGGAGATGAATTAGATGAGGCTCTGGCCAGAGGGCCCAACACACTGAAATGCCCAGGAACTGTTGGGATTAGGGCCCCTCCCACTTGGGTCCTGGCCGGCTGGTGCTCTCTCCAGAACAAAGGCCCAAAGGGATTCAGCAAACTGGGGGGTGCATACATTCCAGCCCAGGCAGAGCAGCTGGGGACAGTCCACTGAGGTTGGGGGGGGGGGGTTGGGCCCGGTTTGGGGGCTTCTAGAAGGTCCCCAAACAGATCCCCGGGTGGCTTTTGACGACCCCCCACCCCCCCCCCTCCCCTGCTCCCTGCCTCCCCGCCCCTTTCCCGCAGAGCGGGGGCCTTTTAAAAGTTTTTTCTTCCCCCTTCCCAATCTGGAGCCACTGCCGTTATTAAAAAGGGAACACCAGTGTTTTTAAAAGCGAAAAGGTGAGATTCTCTGCAAGCAAGGCAGGGGGTGGCCCCCACCCCGGGGGTCCCCATTCCTGCCCTCGGTACCTGCAGACACTTTACCCCTGCTGCCTGCGGGTCAGGTGCTAAATTACACCGTAAGTAGAAAATTTTTTTCCCCAGGTGGAGAATCTTTTATTTATTTCTTCCCCCTTAAAGGAAAAAAAACACACGCACAAAATCCCCCCACACCTTTGTTTTGCTCTGTGGGTGGGAAAAAAAAGCCTGCCCAAAGGGGGCAGTCACGAGTGTGCCCACTGCCTGGCAGAGCTTAGGGGAACCAAGGGGGGCCTTTGGGGGAGCCCCTCACTTCCAGGGCCTTGGGCATGCTAGGCTTTCAGCAAGTGCCCCAGGACCCGGGGGCCCCAAGCCCTTTTGGAGGAGCCCGCCCCGGGGCCTTAAACTGCTCTGTGCAGTGTAGGTCCGCCAGGGAGCAGTATGGCTCCTTGGCCGACCTGCTCCTGGATGGGCCCCCGGGGGGACTGTGAAACCCAGGGCAGGCGTGCCCGCCTGTGTGCCCCGCGGGGTCCCCCTTTGGAAAAGTGTTTTACCATGAATGTGTGTGTGTGTCAGGGGTGGAATGTGTGTGTGCGCGCCCCGATGGTGTGAGAATGGCACTGGGAGCAGTGTGCACGCTGAGGGCGAGGGTGACGGGCCCCCAACCCGTGTGAGTCTTTGTGTGTTCCCGGGTTTGGGCCCCAAGAGGGTCTGGGGTTGGGGATGGTGTCCTGGCGGGGGGGTTCATGGGTGGGGGCCGGAGATCCCGGAGGAGGAGCTCCCAAAGGGTGGGGGTCTCCGGCCTGCGGGGGCCGGGGGGCTCCCGGGACTGCCCCCCCCCACATACCCGGGCTGGGCCCCCGGGTGCCCGGACTCGCTGGCCCCCGCTCCCTCTCACTCTCACCCACCTCTCACAAAGATTTCTCTCGTTTGGAATCTCCTAGTCCGGCGCAGCGTGGCCGGGAACTGTTCTAAACGCCCCCATGGGGGGACTCGGAAACCCCCGCGCGGGGTCCCGCCGGGGGGGGGCGGCGGCGCCGGCCCGCGGAGAGGCGCGTCCCCGGGACCCGGGGCCCCCCCCGGCGGCCAGCGGCCCCCCCCCGCCCCCGGGCCCTTTCCTACGGGGGTCATCCCCCACCCGGGGGGGCCCGCTCAGGGCCGGCACCCAGCGGGGGGGCCCACTGCGTGGCCCCCCCCCCGGGGGCGGTGACCCCCAGTCTCCGCGACCCCCAAGTCAGCGACGCTGCGCGTGCGCCCCCCCCCGTCCCGGCGTGAGAGGGTCCCAGGCCGCGGCCCTCACCCCCTGGGGCCGAGTCGGGCGTCCCCCCAAGGGCAGCCCAGGTAAAAGGCCTCAGTATCGGAACCGGACCCTCGGGGCCCGGGAAACTTCGGCGCTGTTTCGCCCCCCAGGGGAGGGGGCCCCGAGGGGCCGCACCGGGGGCGCCTTCCTTTTTTCCCGGGGCCCTCCCGGTGGGCCCGCGCCCTCCCCCCCCGGTTGCCCCGGGGCGCACGTCTGGCCCAGGCGGGGGAAAGGGGGAGCACGGGCCCGTGTACTCACCCCCTCCCGACCCGCTCGCGGGCCCCGAGGGCGCAGAGCAGCGTGGGCAGCAGCGGCGGCCGGCCGCCGGCGGATTGGGCGGGGGGGCCGGGCGGCCCGGGGGGCATGGGGGCCGGGGCTGCGGGGGGCGCGCAGGGGCGGGCGGCGAGGGGGGCGGGGCCAGGCCGGGGGCGGGGGCGCGGGCCCAAGCCCCCACGTCGCGGGGCGGGGCCGGAGGCAGAGCAAATTTAGCAGCCGAAAATTTACAAGGCGCTAATGCGCCGCGGGCCCCCCCCCGGCCCCGCCCCCCGGCCCGGCCCCGGGGGGGGGGGGGCCCCCCCACCGGCCTCCCCGCCCCCCGCCCCCGCCCCCCGGGGGGCCCGCGGCCCCCACCCTCCGGCGTCCGCCCGCCGCCCCCACCGAAAAACGCCGTTTTTTTCCCGCGGGGCCCCAAACCCCCCAACTCTACCCTTACCGAAAACCCGGGACCCCCCCTTTCCGACCCTGCCACTCCAGGCTCCCTCCCCCAGTTGGACCTGGCGGGCCCCCAGTCCGTCTCCCTACCCCCCCCTATTCCCCGCACCCACCCCCACCGCGTGCCACTTCAGCGTCGCCGCAGCCCCGAGCCCCGGCCGTCCCCCCCCCCATCCTCCTCCCGGCCCCCACCCCTTGGCCCCGCCCCCCACCCAGCGGTCCCTGAGCCCCCCCCCTCCACTCCAGCCCCCTTTTCCTCCCCGGGGGGCCCAAAGTCGCCCTCCGCCCCCCCGCCCCCGGCGCGCGGGTCCCCGGGGTTTTGGGGCCCCCGCTCCCCCTCCCTTTCATTTCCCGCCTTTTGGGTCTCCGCGCGCGCAGCCTCGGCCCCAGGCTTTGCTGGAAGACCGAGAAAAAGTTGAAGGCTTGGAGTCCCCGGCCCCTCGCCCGGGTAAGCTGCTCCCTCGAGCGGGGGTCCGAGCCGGGATTCTGTGGGGCCCCCGGGGGGCCTCGGGGGGAGTTCTCGCGTGGCAAGGGGGGAAATGGGCCCCCCGGGGGGAAAGGGCGGGGGCCCTTTGGAGGGTCCCGTCGGGGCAGGGGGGGCCCCCCGGGGAGGCGGTAGCGGGCCCTCCCCCGCCGTAACACCCCCCCCCACGGAAAAATCCGCTAGCGGGGGGGGTGGGGTGCCCCACGCAGTGAGTAATCGCTGGGGCGGCCGCCGCCCCCGACCCCAGGTAACGCCGGGTGCCCCGAGCGAGAATAGTTTGTTTTCCCTTTTTTTTTGCGCGGGGACCCTTCTCCGTGTTTTTTATTTTTGGCCATGTTTGGGGGTTTTGGGCCCCCTCCGGCCCCCGTTTCCCACCCTCCTTCTTCGTCCTCCCCCTTTCGGGCCCCCCACAATAAAAGGGCTCCTGGACCCCAAAGGCCCCAGGGGGGGGGGGGGGGGGGTTTAAAATGGGGGAGTTCGGGGGTCCCTCCACCCCATTTTCGGACCCGCACCCCGCCCACAGCCATTTTGCCCTCGGAAGAAGGTTTACCCCCCCCTTAGGGGTTCCCTTTTTGAGGATGGCCTTCCCTCAGCCGGGGGGTAAAAAGGGGTTGGGGGGTAGGGGTTCCCGCCTCGTTTGCCTAAGGCGGCCCTCCCCCCCCCTGCTAAGTACCGAGGTCCCCCAACTCGCCCTCAGACTATCGAAACGAGGGTTTAAGGAAATGGGTCCTGGGTGTGCCCCCAACCCCCCCAAACCCCAATGGGGTTGGGTGAGTTTGGAAGGAAAAAGGTGAGCCCTGGCATGGGCACTGTCGTTTCCCGGGGGAAAATCAGGCCCCTTTTCCTGGGGTTTCTTCAGCACCCTGGGGGTCCTACCACCCCACGTTTTTTGGGAGTTGCAATGTACAGAAGGTCCCGTCTAAACAATTGCGATAGTGCCTGGCATGGGGGCATTTTTTTGGGGTCCCAGTGGTTTTCACCTTGAAAAAGGGGCCACAGTCCCACTGCAGAGAATTCTGAAGGGGGTTCTTGGTTGGAATTTGTTTTTTAGGATATTCCCAACCCTCCCCCCTAACCTGGTTCAGCAACGTTTGTCCCCCCACCTGGAGGGCTTCGCCTTCTGGGAAAAAAATTCACATTCCCTCAATCCCGTCTTTGCTCCTCCCCACCCCCACCCCAGTCTTTTCCCCGTCTTGGAAAAAGGCTCCCCAAACCACCCCGGGCTCACAGGCCTGAGGGGGCAGAAAAATCCTCCTTTGCTCTTCCCAGTCCCCAATTCCCCACAAATCCGTTGGGTTTT
>JAJLRB010005351.1:0-37431 GCA_020976825.1 Odocoileus hemionus | reverse complement strand
TGGGGTAGTTTGGCATTCTTTGGGATTGCCTTTTTTTGGGGATGGATAAAAAACTGATTTTTTGCAGCCCTTGGCCACGCTGGTTTTCCAAATTTCCCGGCAAAATGATCCAGCATTTTCAAGCATCATGTTTAGGATTTGAAATAGCTCAGCTGGAATTCATATCCATAGTTTTATTCATAGTGAAGACTTTTCTATAAGGCCCACATGATTTCACAATTCAAGGATGTCTGGGCTTTAAGTGAGTGTTCATAGCATAGTGATTATCTGGGTTTGAAGATCTTTTTTGTGCAATTCTTCTTGTGAATTCTTGCCACCTCTTCTTAATATCTTCTGCTTCTGTTAGGTCCATCCCATTTCTGTCCTTTATTGAGTCCACCTTTGCATGAAATGTTCCCTTGGTATCTCCAATTTTCTTGAAGAGATCTCTAGTCTTTCCCATTCTATTATTTCCCTCTATTTCTTTGCACTGATCACTGGGGAAGGCTTTCTTATTTTCCTGGCTTTTCTTTGGAACTCTGCATTCAAATGGTACGTCTTTTTTTTCTCCTTTGCTTTTCACTTCTCTTCTTTTCACAGCTATTTGTAAGGCCCCTCAGACAGCCATTTTGCTTTTTGCATTTTCTTTCTTGGGATGGTCTTGATCCCTGGTCTCCGTACAATGCCACAAACCTCCATTCATAGTTCATCAGGCACTCAGTCTGTCAGATCTAGCCCTAAATCTATTTTCTCACTTTGACTGTAAAATTTGGGTAGGGATTTGATTTAGGTCATACCTGAATGGTCTAGTGTTTTTCCCCCTTTATTCAATTCAATTTCTGAATTTGGCAATAAGAAGTTCATGATCTGAGCCACAGTCAGTTCTTGGTCTTGTTTTTGCTGACTGTATAGAGCTTCTCCGTTTTTGACTGCAAAGAATATAATCAATTTGATTTCAGTGTTGACCATCTGGTGATGTCCATGTGTAGCGTCTTCTCTTGTGTTGTTGGGAAAGGGTGTTTGCCATGACCAGTTGAATCTTGGCAAACTCTATTAGGCTTTGCCCTGCTTCATTCTGATTTACTACAATTAAAAATAATAAGTAAATGATCCTAATGCCCAAATTTAAGAAAGCTCATTTCTTTAAACAAATACTCTTTTCAATGTTTTTAAAAATTTCTATATATCAAAATTGAGTCAACAGAGGGCCCTCAGCCCAAAGGGAACATGGGATTCAAAATCTAAGATAAAGTCAACATGCATCTCCCTTCACAATTGATAGTATTAAAAAATAGCACACAACAGAAAGGGATTTGGGCACAATTGATCAATATTGGGGTTCAACAAGAAAAACAAAATGTGAGGCTGGAATGTCCATGATCTATAGGAAGGTTGTAGGCAGGAAATTCGGTAAGAGTTGGTGTTGCAGTCTTGAGTCTAAAGGCTATAAATTTGGCGGGTTTTTTTGGTTTTTTTTTTTTTCCTTTTTTCCTTCATCTTTTTAAAATGATAATATTAGTGTTTATTAAAAACTTTCAATTTTTACTTAAAAGATATACTCAAACTGTCAGACCTTTAAGATTTAAGTTATGAGAGGTATGCTGTGCTGTTATGTGCTGTCACTTCAGTTGTGCCCAACTCTTGCAATTTTAAATAGCCCTAAAGCCCACCAGACTCTCTGTATGTATTTCTAGGCAAGAATAGTGAAGTGGGTTGCCATGCTCTCCCCCAGGGGAATCTTTCTGACCCAGGGATCGAACCCGAATCCTTACATCTTCTGCAACCCCATGTACGCAGCACCCAGCTCCCCCACTCCTTCACTCTCTCCCTGAAGCGTACTTCAAACTCCGTGTCCATTCAGTCAGTGCTGCCATCCAACCGTCTTCATCCTCTGTCATCGTCCCCTGCTCCTCCCGCCCCTCAATCTTTCCCATCAAATCAGGGTCTTTTTCCAACGAGTAGGCCAAGCTCTGTGCATCAGGTGTCCAAAGTGGAGCTGGAGCTTCAGCTTCAGCATCAGTCTTCCAATGAAATATTCAGGGTTTATTTCCTTTTAGGATTGACTGGTTTGATCTCCATTGCTGTCCCAAGGGACTCTCAAGAGTTCTTCTCAGGACCAGCAGTTCAAAAAGCATCATTTGCTTCCTGTGCTCAGCTTTCTTCTTCTGATCCAACTCTCACATCCATACGATGACTACTGGAAAAAAACCCATTAGCTTTGACTACATAGGACTTCTTGTTGGCAAAGGTGAAAGCCTCGGCTTTTATAACACAATCTCCAAGTAGTGTCATAGCTATTCTTCCCAAATTTTTGGGGCTGCAGTCACCATTACATTGATTGTAGAGCCCAAGAAAATGAAATCTGACACTGTTTCCACATTTTCCCCCACCTATTTGCCATGAAGTGATGGGACCAGAGGCCATGATCTTTGTTTTTTGAATTGTTGAGTTTTAAGCCAGCTTTTTCACTCTCCTTCTTCACCTTCATAAACAGGCTCTTTTGTTCCCTTCACTTTCTGCCATTAAAGTGGTATCATCTGCATATCTGGGGTTGTTGATATTTTTCCCAGCAATTTTGATTCCTGCTTGTGATTCATCCAGTCCGATATTTCATGTGATGTACTCTGCACAGAAATTAAAAAAAAAGGGTGACAATATACAGCCTTGACATACTCCTTTCCTGATTTTGAACCAGTTCATTGTTCCATGTCCAGTTCTAACTGTTGCTTCTTGTCCTGCACACAGCTTTCTCAGGGGGCAGGTATTTGGTCTGGTAGTCCTAATCATGAAGAATATTCCACAGTTGGTTGTGATCCACACAGTCAAAGGATTTAGCATAGTCAATGAAGCTGAATTAGATTTTTTTTGGAATTCTCTTGCTTTTTTATGATCCACTATATGTTGGCAATTGGTTCTAAAGTCCTTGTATAATCTTGGAGCTGAGTAAATGTTTCAATGAAATTAAGACTTTGGTAAGTTAGGTTAGCAGTTGCGATTGGTTGGGTTACCAAGAAAAGTAAAGGAAATACCACAAATGCTCCAAACTAGTAGAGGTAAAAATTTAATGATTAAAAAAAGAATAAATTTTTTCAATTTAGGCAGGGTTTTCCCATTTTACAGTCTGGAGGCAGAATTCCTTCCTCTTTAGGGGTTCCTCCATTTTTTGCCTTATGACCTTCAACTGATTAGGCAAGACCCACTGCATTATGGAAGATAAACTTGATTTTCTCAAAGTCACTGATAGAAAATTCTAATCTCCTTTAATAAAATAATTCAGCAACATCTAGACTGGGACTGGACCAAACAACTGGCACTTTAACCTAGCGTGATGACAAACAAAATTAACCATCACAGTTATGACACAGATTTTCTTTTAAACAAACATATCTGTATTTGTATCAGTGGGAAATTTTTAATTCCAAGTAATGAACTTGGGAAGCTATACATTTATTTTCCCTTTATGCTTTCTTTGCCCTCTTTTGTAAAGTATTATTTTTTATCAGACATACAGCCAGATCCAAGCAAAAAGAAAATTAATCTTTGCTTACATTAACTTTTTAAAATCGGTGAAATGTCATTATTCAGTTTAATTATTTTGTCTAAACAACACTGTTCCCAAAAACCTTGGAATGCTTTTTTTAATCTTTTTTTTTTTTTTAGCCATACTGCAGGGCATATGGATGCCACCAGGCATGTGGATCTTAGCTCCCCCAATCAGGGATTGAAACCCATGTCCCCCAGCAGTGGAAGCACAGTCTTAACTGCTGGACCACCAGGTAAGTCCTAGGACTATTTTTTTAAAATTAAAAGTTACTTTCAAAGTTGAAAATTTACCACCTTTGAAAAATTTTTAAAAGCATGTGTCACTAAAACCATTTTTTAAAGGTGTTTTAAAAAAACTGATCCAAATAGCAGCATCACTATATTCAGTGTAAGGCTCTCAAAGGTAAAATCTTCCAAAAGTTGTCTTCACTCTTCTAAATATATAAGCCTAGTCATTTATACTTAAACCTTTGAGGCAAATTATAACTATGAAGTTGCAGTTTGGGAATTGAGATATTAAAGAATATCATAGTAAAAAACTAAAAAAAATTCAATCCCCCCTGTTCATGATAGGGAAATCTATAGGAATCTACACCTAAAACTATAGTAAATAAATTACAGTAATAACTTTGAACTTACCCCAAAAACCTTTAGTAAGTAAAAAATCTGCCAACAATGCAGGAGACACAGGAGACGCAGGTTCGATCCCTGGGTAGGGGAAAATCCCCTGGAGAGGGAAATGAGAGGGGAATCCACTCCAGTATTCTTGTCGGAAAAATCCTGTGGACAGAGCAGGGTTATAGTCCAAAGGGTCACAAAAAGTTAGACACAACTGAATGTCTAAGCCCCACTAAACTGGATAGAATATTGTAGCTGTCTACAAAGGATAGGCAGGACAGAAAATGTACTGTTTCTACTCAGGGAGTGAAAAATCTTAAGTCTTGTATGCAACTTTTGTACGCATGCTCACTTGTCTAGGCAAGACACTCTAACTCTGAATCAATGTGTTCAGTCAGTTCAGTTTAGTTCAGTCACTCAGTCATGTCCGAGTCTTTGGACCCCATGAATCACAGCACACCAGGCCTCCCTGTCCCCTCACCAACCCCAGAGTCTCCTCAAACTCATGCCCATCGAGTCAGTGATGCCATCCCGCCATCTCATCCTATGTCGTCCCCTTCCTCTCCTGCCCCCATCCCTCCCAGCATCAGGGTCTTTTCCAATGAGTCAACTCTTCGAATGAGGGGGCGAAAGTACTGGAGTTTCAGCTTCAGCATCAGTCCTTCCAGTGAACACCCAGGCCCTGATCTCCTTTAGGATGGACTTGGTTGGATCTCCTTGCAGTCCAAGGGACTCTAAAGAGTCTTCTCCAACACTGTTATAACCCCCAAAAAAGTTAGAAAACTGTAGCAGAATATTCAATGCAATGATAAAATGTGAAATTCCATTGCTAAGTAAAAAGACAAGATTTAAAAAGCTAATACAAGTGCTGTATTTAAAGGATTTTTATGTATGCTTTGTAAATAAAAATGAAAAATACATCAAGACTTAGCAAGAAGAATCTCTGAGTAGTGTGGGATTGCATATAATTTTTGCTGTTTTCTTGTCTTGCTGTTGACTTGTTTGTATTTTTCTCATTTTCTACAATGAAATGTGTTGTTTTTACAAAGAAAAAAAAAAAATTTAAGTTGGAAACGGAAGGTAGAAGAAGGATTTTCAGTACGTCATCGACACAGTTCAGACCACAGGAGTTCTGATTCTAGCCCAACTGATCCCTGTATGACTTTAATAGCAGCTGTAATAATAATAAAGTAGCTATCATAATGATAATAATAACAAACTACTTGACAACAACCTATGCAGAAATTCCCATTAATTGATTGGGCCTGGTGTGTTTCTCATTTTTAAATAAATTAGCCTGGAACTTTGGGCTTTACTAGTTCTATCTTTAGTAATGAACTCTAACTCGCACACAAGGCCCAATGCACGGGAGAACCTACACTTGGTCAGTCTCCATCCTGGGCGGGAACGAAAAACCCAAAAACTTTCCTGAACTTGCCAAAATTATAAACATCCCTGTCGGTCCCTCCCCCCAACCAATGATTCTCTTATATGATCCCTCAAATTTGACAAAGATATAAGGTATACTTCGGAGAAGAAGGCAATTGGCACCCCCACTTCGTACTCTTTGCCTGGGATAATCACATGCGACATGAGCGGAAGGAGCCTGGTAGGCTGCAGGTCCATCGCTGGGTCGCTATTGTGCCTGTGTGACACCGATCTTGTAGTGAAGATTCACTTTAACTCTTCACTTTTCTTACAATTGGAGTAGGAAAAATGGCAACCATCTCCAGTGTTTTTGCTTCGGACGCATACTCTGGGGACGGGGTGAGCTTGGTGGGTGGGTGCGGTTTATGGTTGCACCAGGGTCGGACCGACTGAAGTTGCTTAGCTGCCGCATAAGGTATTATAGCAAATAATGGTATTTTAAAAAAAATTAGCATTTTTTTAGTAATTTTTAAAATTTATAGCCAAGAGAAAGCTACTAAACCATTTTTTTGAATAGTTTTATCATTTATGCCAAGTGAAGTATTAAAGAGTTCACGTTTCTACGATTTTAAGACAGATTGGTATTTAAATTTGTCAATAGTGGATTAAGATTAAATTAATCTTAAAGTCATTTTTTTTTTAGTATTTTTAAGTTAAGGTGCATAGCATACTGATTAGCCTTACAGGCATCACGAAATGGTCAAACACAATAAAATTTTCTGAACCCACATAAGTACAAATCAAAAAAAAAATAAAAAAATAAAATGTGTTTTCCCAGTGATTAGAACTCACCAACTAGAACTCACCAATTAGTTACTCTACCAACTTTCATGTATAACATACAGCAGTGTTAATTATATTTATAAAGTTATGTATTACATTCCTAGTACTTATTTATGTTAAACTGGAGTCTGTATCTTTGACTGTAGCTATTCAATTCCCCTTCCCTATCCTGGCCTTGTGTAATCACAAATTTGATATCTCTTATTCTGTGAATTTGTTTTTGAAGTATAATTTGACCTACAATGCTGAAATTACTTCCTGTTATAAAAAACATAGTGATTGATATTCTTCAAGATTTCATATTGGTAAGTACAGTCACCATACAAAGACACTACATAAATTATTGGCTATACTCCCCACACTGTATTTTTAACTTTCAACTCATTATTTTGATCTATAAATACAATATAATGTATTTGTTTTGCAACTATATAAATATATTTTTATACTTATTCTTTTCGGCTGTGCTGGGGTCATTGTTAGCACGACGAGGACAGTCTCTACTTGTGGCGAGGAGGGGTAATAGATCCACTGTGCTGTGGTGTGTGGGCTACTCAATGTGGTGCTTCCCTCTTGGGAGCACGTTATCTAGGTTCATGGAGGCTTTAGTCCATTGAGGACACATTGGGTTAGTATTACCCAAGCTAACGATTCTTTGATTAGACATCTCCAATTTGCCAAAGTCTGTTACTCTTCACAACTTTTTCTTATCATGTTGGTGTTATCACTATCTGCTATCAGAATATAAGCAGCTATGCAAAACAAATCATAAAATAGTGAATAACTATTAATAGACAACACTTTGGCTCATAAGCTATTTATTCACAAACAATAGCGATTTCGGGTTTGTGTATCAGTTTAGGGTGGATCCAGGTATTTAAATAAATATTTTAATTCCAGGAAAGATATTAGATTTTACTGGGGGGACAATGTTTATGAAAGGCTTTTTTCCCAGAATGTACTAGTGTTAAACAACGCCACCTGCCAACACAGCGATAGACATCAGACGAAGACGGTTTGAATCCCGTTCTTGGAGACTTGGAATGAAAACTGGATCTTTTCCAGTCCTGTGCACTGCTGAGTTTTCCAATTGTCCTGGCATAGTTGAGTGCAGCACTTTCACAGCATCATCCCTTTAGGATATTGAGCTCAGCTGAAATTTCAACACCTCCACTAGCTTTGTTTTGTAGTGATCTTCCTAAGGCCCCACTTGACTTCACGATTCCAGAATGTGTGGCTCTAGGTGACTGACCACACCATTGAGGTTATACTAGGTCATTAAATGGTTTTTAGTATAGTTTCTTCTAATAAGATTCTTGCCATCTTTATCTTAATGTCTTTCCTGGTTCTGTTAGGTCTATATCATTTCTATCCTATTATCATGTGCCCATCATTGCATGTGTTCCCCTGTTCATCTCCAGTTTTCTTGCAGAGCGATCTCTAGTTTTTCCCATTCTATGGTTTTCCTCTATTTCTTTGGCATTATTCCCATTTAAGAAGCCGTTCTTAACTTCCTTGCTGTTCTTGGAACTCTGCATTCAGTTGGGTATATCTTTCCCCTTTCTCCCTGCCTTTTTGCTTTCTATTCTTTCCTAAGCTATTTGGTGAAGGTCTGCCTCAGACAACCCATTTTGCCTTCTTGCATTTTTAACTTGTTTCTCAGGAATGGGACTTTGACCACTTCCCCTCCTTTACACTGATACCAGTGAACCACTGTCCATGTTTCTTTTCAAGGCACTCGGACTGTCAGATCTAATTCCCTTGAATCTATGTTGTCACATCCCACAGGTAAAAGTGGTAAGGGGATTTGATTTAGGTAATACTTGAATGGCCTTGGAATGACCTAATGAATTTCTCTACTCCCACTCCAAGCTAAGTCGTGCAATTTTGTACAGTGAGAGCTTCGTGCTGCTTAGCCAGCGTCATCACCCAGGTCTTGCTTTATTTTATTTTTATTAGTTGGAGGCTAATTACTTTACAATATTGTAGTGGTTTTTGTGCATACATTGACATGAATCAGCCATGGATTTACATGTATTCCCATCCCGATCCCCTTCTCCACCTCCCTCTCCACCCGATCCCTCTGGGTCTGTCCCAGTGCACCAGCCCTGAGCACTTGTCTCATGCATCCAACCTGGGCTGGTGGTATCTGTTTCACACCCTAGAAGTAATATACATGTTTCAATGCTGTTCTCTCTGAAACATCCCACACCCTCGCCTTCGTCCCAGAGTCCAAAAGTCTGTTCTGTACATCTGTGTCTCTTTTTCTGTTTTGCATATAGGGTTATCGTTACCATCTTTCTAAATTCCATATATATGTGTTAGTATACTGTAATTGGTCTTTATCTTTCTGGCTTACTTCACTCTGTATAATGGGCTCCAGTTTCATCCATCTCATTAGAACTGATTCAAATGAATTCTTTTTAATGGCTGAGTAATATTCCATGGTGTATATGTACCACAGCTTCCTTATCCATTCGTCTGCTGATGGGCATCTAGGTTGCTTCCACCATGTCCTGGCTATTAATAAACCAGTGCTGCGATGAACAATTGGGGTGCATGTGTCTCTTTCAGATCCTGTTTCCTTGGTGTGTATGAGCCCAGATAAGTGGGATTGCTGGTCATATGGCAGTTCTATTTCCAGCTTTTTAAGGAAATCTCCCACACTGTTTTCCATAGTGGCTGTACTAATTTGCATTCCCACCAACAGTTGTAAGAGGGTTCCCTTTTCTCCACACCACCTCTCCAGCATTTTATTGCTTGTAGACTTCTTTCGCTTTGGATAGCAGACCATCCATTCTGACTGGCGTGTAAAATGGTACCCTGTCTCATTGGGTTTTGATTTGCATTTCTCTGATAATGATTGATGTTGAGCATCTTTTCATGTGTTTGTTAGCCATCTGTATGTCTTCCTTTGGAGAAATGTCTGTTTAGTTCTTTGGCCCATTTTTTGATTGGGTCATTTATTTTTCTGGAATTGAGCTGGAGAGTTGCTTGTATATTTTTGAGATTAATATCCTTTGTCTGTTTGCTTCATTTGCTATTATTTTCTCCCAATCTGAGGCTGTCTTTTTCACCTTGCTTATAGTTTCCTTTGTTGTGCAAAAGCTTTTAAGTTTAATTAGGTCCCATTTGTTTTATTTTTGCTTTTATTTCCAATATTCTGGATAGGTGGGTCATAGAGGATCCTGCTGTGATTTATGTCGGAGAGTGTTTTGCCTATGTTCTCCTCTAGGAGTTTTATAGTTTCTGGTCTTACATTTAGATCTTTAATCCATTTTGAGTTTATTTTTGTGTATGGTGTTAGAAAGTGTTCTATTTCATTCTTTTACAAGTGGTTGACCATTTTCCCAGCACCACTTGTTAAAGAGGTTGTCTTTTTTTCCATTGTATATCCTTGCCTCCTTTGTCGAAGATAAGGATGTCCATAGGTTCGTGGATTTATCTCTGGGCTTTCTATTCTGTTCCATTGATCTATATTTCTGTCTTTGTGCCAGTTACCATACTGTCTTGATGACTGTGGCTTTGTAGTATAGTCTGAAGTCAGGCAGATGATTCCTCCAGTTCCATTCTTCTTTCTCAAGATTACTTTGGCTATTCGAGGTTTTTTTGTATTTTATTCCATACAAATTGTGAAATTATTTGTTTCTAGTTTCTCTTGTGAAAAATACCGTTGGTAGCTTGATAGGGATTGCATTTTTTGATTCCTAAGCTGTCAGTGTTCACTTTTTGCCATCTCCTGCTTGACCACATCCAATTTACCTTGATTCATGGACTTCCCATTCCAGGTTCCTAACAATACTGTTCGTTACTGCATCAGACTTTACTTTCACCCAATAGGCACAACCACAACTGAGTGTTGTTTGTGTTTTGGCCCTACCGCTCCATTCTTTTCTGGAGCTATTAGTAGTTGCCCTCTGCTCTTCCCCATTTGCTAACGGGATGCCTGGGGTTTCATCTTCTGGTGTCATACTTTTCGTACTGCCCCATTGGATTCTCCAGCAAGGATACTAGAAAGTGGTTGCATTTCCTTTTCCAATGGAACACTTTTTTCCCAGAACTCTTCACCATGACCGGTCCACCTTTGGTGGCCCCACATGGCACAGCTCTTAGCTTCACTGAGTTAGGGGAAACCCTTTCCCAGCACAAGACTGTGATCCATGAAGGTGATCAGCAATTATTTCATTTTAATTTTGAAGTTCAGAGAAATTAGATTTATTATATTATACATTTCATGACAATCTTTGTCTCATAGGAAAAATAATATCTCTATTCTTAGACTTGACATTTCCTTTGAATAAGTGCACACAAATACCCCTACTGTTTGGGCCCCTTTGGGATCCATGGGTTTTCATGGATTGGTTAAACCCACAGGGTTGGAGGGCTGGGCTGTATTAACTGCATGACACCATTTTTTATAAAGGATCTGAGCAACTGAAGAATTTTGGTATCCACAGGACTTTCCCGGAACCAATCCCCCATAGATAGCAAGGGACATTATACTTGTCAACATGGACCCAGTGCTGTACACTAATAACTAGACAGAGATAAGCAGACTTACATTCTTGATCATCTATTTTAAATGTGCTCCTCTGACAGAAAGACTTGCTTGTTTTTTTTTTTCTACATAGATTCTGATATTTGTTTGTTATGGATCATTATTATCACCCCTAAAGATAATAACAATAATAATGTATTTTTTAACCTGAAAGATTCAATTTCTTTGGAGGTATGTTTCCAGAGTTTCAGAGCCTCAACTGGTCATTTAAAATGTAAATTTTGGGTCTATTTTATTTCTGTTCATTTATCAATTTTTCCTATGCCAGTTTATCACCTGAAACTTCAGAGAGTTAGGGGCCCGGAGAATGTTGAGGGGTAAAAGACAGAATAGTTTTAAATAAAGAAAAGCATAGAAATATAGATTCTATAATCACTTGAAAGTAGGAAGGGATAGAACAGAAAATAGCAATGGAAAGTTTCCAAAGACAGGATTACAAATTTTCAAGTTGAACCACTGAATACTGAAAATGAAAAAACAGTCCATAGACAAAGCATGCATTTTTTCACCTTTCATTTCACAGATTGACTGTTCCAGACTTCACAAGGCTGGTTGACCAGATGAGGCTGTCTCTAGACTCTGGTAGAAAGCTTTTCTTTCAAATTGAAAGAAAAAAAATGAAGGAAATCTTATTTTGTTCAGCCCCTTTTAACTCTTGGGTAAAACTGTCACTCAAACATGCTTCTGCCCGATAAAAGGAATCAATTTTATTAAAAGTGGCTAAGATCATAAGTTTTTTCCCTGACGGTAGCAGTCAATCCTCAGTGGTTATGATTTCCATACTAATCAACAGAGCTTAATAACAGCAACTAACTCAAATAAAGCCATTTAATAAATTAATTGTTGACAAAAATCTATTACTCAAAATCTAGATTTTCAAATTTTTATTCAAAAAGTATAATTTCCCCCATTGCAGATCACCAAAGAATTCAAAATATTGATCCTGTTTGAGAACTGCAACAGAATTATATCATTACCGAGCAAAGACAGTTTTTCCCACGAAGTAAGAATCAGGATTTATCATTCATTTCGGCCAAAAGTCCATAAAATTTAATTTCCCTGGCCCTCAGTCCCAGATATAAAGGCAATTCACTAGAAGGGAAGATTCTGGCTTTGTCTCCAGACACAAAAAAAGAAAAAGAAAGAAGCAACTGGAACTGCAGTGGTTGATGCAATTGTAAAAACACACAAAAAACTCATAACAGAAGTAAACCCTGATGGGCATAAGAAGCCCAGAGGGTAGAAGCAATTGGCAAGTATGTATCATTCTTTCATCCTATTATTAGGACTTACGTGTGTCAATGTATCCCAAGCTCCTCTGGAGCCAAACATGTTAACCATATGGCAAAGTTTCAGAAAACCTCAAAAAACTATCATGTAAGTAATAATCATCTGCTGATTAACAGTTGGATTCACAAAAAATGGTCCCTGTCTTGAAAAAGGGATTGTCTGCTATGTAATGTGCTCATTCAGTACTCTCCATCGTGTCGACTCCTTTGTGACCCATTGACGGCAGCACGCCGGGCCATCCCTGTCCATCCCAACTCCTGGAGTTTACTCAAACTCATGCGTCCATCAAAGTACCAGTGATGCCACGGCAAACCAATCTATCATCCTCTGGTTGTCCCCTATCTCCTCCGCACCTTCAAACTTTCACCAGCATAAGGGTTCTTTGCCAATGTGTTTAGTTCTTACTTATCAGTCTGCGGCCAAAGGATTGAAGTTTTTCGCCTTCAAGCATCAGGTCCTTCCCATGAACACCCAGGACTGATCTCCTTTATGTGACGTCGTTGGATCACCTTGCAGTACAAGGACTCTACAAGAGTCTTCGCTTACACCAGAGTTCAAAAGCATTCAATTTTTTTCGGCAACGCAGTTTTTCTTTACTAGTCTCCAACTCCTCACACATCCCATACATACTACTGAAAAACCATATTCCTTGACTAATATATGTAAATATGTACAATGTTCAAAAATAAGTCATCCCCTCCCACTCCCAATATTTCAATGATAAAACATACTTCAAAATTTCGTGGTACACATACATTTTGAAGAACAAAAACCAAAAGGATATTTTTTATTAAGGCCCCAAAGAAAAAAAGGTAAATAAATACGTGATTTTTTTTCCCTATTATCATCCCTAGGCCCGACCCCTAGTGTGCTTAAGTTACAACAAAAGTCACTTGACCCTCTCTGCTATGCCGTCTGGGGAGAAAAAAAAAAGAGAAAAATATAGTGGGAGGTAGCTTAGGTAACAGTACACAGCTAGAGAGCTGGGGGTTTTAGTAAAATTTTTTATTACTGAACTGGAAACCATTTATGAGTAGGCCAGAGGTAGGATTCATGGTGGTCAGGGGTTCCCAGCATCAAATAAAAGGGAGTTGTAAATCACAGAAAAATATTGTATTCTGGAAAGCTTGTTCACCGGTTTTTCAACAAACCCCATTTTAAATTTGGGGTTCCCCTTTTAGGGAGACGCAAAATGCCTAAGCCAAAACTATTAAGAGCCACAGAGGAAAATTTTTTATGTCAGTTTTCATTTTCACCCCAAGACCCTCATTTTGTCTCTTTATTAAAGACATGGTTGCCAATCAACCCCCTCTCCCTTAAAGTCGGAAAAAAAAAATTCCCTGGGGGAAAACTAAAGGAAAAGCAAAACTGATAGAGTTTTTAAAGAGGGGTGAATAAAAATGGGCGAGGAGAATTTTCTTTTCCCTCACCCAAGAAACAACAGGTAACTCAGGAAATCTACCCCATTTTTAAAATTATGGAAAAAAGATACGGGGGAACTTGCCCAAAAAGTTTGCTTGACTGGTTCCCGGGACTGGTGGTTTGGGATTGGTAAAAAAAAAGAAAAAATAAAATAAAGGGAAAAAACAAAAAAAAATTTGTGTTAAAAAAATTTTTTAAAGCCACTGAATTCAATGTTTGTTATCCAGCTTACATTTAGTCTGTGTTTATATATGCCAGGTACCACATTAACCCCTTTACAAGTCATTATTTTTAATTTCCAAAAATCATGAGGAATTAAAATTTATTATTTCCTATTGAACCCCTGATACACACAAAGGGAAAAAAATTGTAAGGTAAAGAAGTCAATTCCAAAAATTCTAAAACCCAAAAAACCTTGAGGTCAACTCTACCTAGGAGTCTGGCCTTTTCCCCAGGGGAAACTGTTTCATTAATTACTGCTATGTTTAAAAAAAATTTTAAATGGCTTAAAACTCTGTTTTTATTCTCTCTAAAGGTTTGGGGGTCCTGATCAAGGCAGTGACAGACGCTCTGTGGGGCGTCCTTGCTTAGGCCTCTCACACAGTAACTTTTTACTAATGGCTGAGTCAAAATGTATGTACGCACGGTCATTTAATGTGGGGCTAGCTGGGTACCCCAAAGGTTATCCAGGCTGCCAGGGATGTTGGCTGGTCAGCTGGCACCCAAGGGGGGCCATTAATCAGAGCCCAATACATGCCCAGGTAGGGGGTTCCAAAGGGGGAAATTCTAAAAAGAGAGTCCCCTAAGAGAAAACATTCCAAAAGAACCAAAAGAAAAGTTCAAAGTTCTTACATAAATCTCAAAAATTTTTGCAGCATCATTTCCCCCAAACTCTTTGGTCAACAGGATTACAGGACAGCCAGATTCAAAAGGGAGAAGGTAAAGGACATAATTTTTAAGAGGTATTGGGTTATTTTTGGAGACTAATATATGTCATATCTGCTAAGAACAAATTTTTTTGTTCCCCTCTTGGGAAGAACCCGGGGAAGGGAGTCTGCTTCCATGGGGCTCTGGAAATGGGAAAGTTCTTACAAAGATATTAAGCCAATAAAAATTACTAAGAAGCGATATGAAAACAACAAAAAAAGAAAACACGAATTATAGACCCAATTTTAAAATCACATAAAAAATGAATTCCCTAGATCCTCCCCAAACACTGCCAAAAAAAATAGTCTTTAAAGGGCCCTATATTTTTTGTAGGCTACATGTGATTTTCTAACATCCTCGTTTCCCAAACCCTCTGACTTAACCCCTATGGTATAATAAAAGGTAGCTCAAAAACAAATTCAAAGCCCTAAATTAAAATGAGATTTGCAGTACTCTGAGTCCTTGGGTAAGATTTAAACCCCCTCTGACATTCTGTTTATCTCTATTAATAAATAACTGAGTAAAAATATCTGTATATTAGCAAAGTTTCATACTCTCTTTCTGTCATAAGTACTGTCACTGCAAAACCCCAAATCCTTTTTTCCAAAAGCCACAATCCCAAATAAAAAAAATCTAAATTATACCATTTTAAATTAAAAACAAAGGGGAATTAATTACTTTTAAAAAACTTCAGCAGTCTGCAGTCTCAGAGCTCTACCCCAAATGATTTCCGGGCCCACCCTGCTATTTGGGGCCCTCTGCCAAGCAGGTCCGTTCTGGGAACAGTGCCCCTAACATTTTTTTCCCCTAACGGGAAGACCATAAGAGGCAGGTAAGGAAGGCGAGAAAAAGACATGCCCAAGTTTTTTCAATTGCCAGTACCTGTCTCAAGTAGTGCATGTGGTGTGCTAAGTTTTTCAGTATGTAAAAAATCTTTGAAATTTCCCTGGATATAGCCCACCGGGTCCTCGTCCTGGGATTCTCCAGAAAAAAATTTACGGGAGGGGTTTTCCCCATGCCTCTCCGGGGGATCTTCAGGCCCAGTTTTTGAACCCCAATTTATGCCCCCTTTATTGGAAAGTGGGTTCTTTACCATGCATCCCCTGGGGAAAATCCCGTTCAGATTTGACAAAGTCTAATTTTGGGTGGGGGACAAAAGATGGATCATTTTAACTGCAAATCTTTTTCCTCTTTGTGGTGTCAGAAGAGGACTCTCACTTCCCCTCGGGAATTTCCCAGACATTTCTACTTCTTAAGCGAGAGAGCGGGAAATCAAGACGTGGGAGAAATATCAAAAACCTCGAAGCAGAGACACCACCTTAGACGAAGGAAAAGAGGAATTAAAGAGCCTTTAGGGAAGTGAAAAGGGGAGAGTAAAAAAGTTGGTTTAAAAAACCAAAAAATTCAAAAATAAGAGAGCATCCTCCATCATTCAGGGCAAATGATGGAGAAAAAATGGAAACAGTGACAACTTTTATTTCCTTGGGCTCCAAAAACCGCAGATAGTACCATAGCCACAAAATCAAAAGACACTTGCCCTTGGAAGAAAAGCTTGACGACCTAGGGGTGTGTTTTAAAAGCAGAGAAATTATTTTGGACAAAGGTCTATATTTCAAAGCTATGGGTTTTTCCCGTAGTCAGATGGACAGGAGCTGGCAAAAAAAAAAGACCTTGCCAAAAATTTTCACTTTTGAACTGTGGTGTTGGAGAAAACTCTTGGAGTCCCTTGGACTTCAGGAATCAAAAATCCATCTAAAGGAATCAGCCCTGGGGGTTCATTGGAAGGATGATGCTGAAGCCAAACTCCCGAAATTTGGCCACCTGATAAAAGAACTACTCATTCGAAGTTCAAAGAAAAGACTCTTGGAAAAAACCCTGATCAGAGAAAAATTGAGGGGAGGAGGAGAAAAAGATGACCGAGGTGAGATGGTTGGATGGGATCACTGACCCAAAGGTGTGAGTTTGGGCAAGCCTAGAAATGGTGGGACAGGGAAGCCCCGGTGTGCTACATCCATGGGGGGCGAGTTAGAAATGACTGAGCAATGAACGAATGAAGGTGGCCTCAACAAAAGAAACTCTGAAAAAAGACAAAAAAAGCCCTTTGTTTTCAAACCCCCCGTCTTTTACAGAGACTGCCCCACACAGAAAGGATCCAATGAACCAACCCAAACACAGATAAGCAAGATTACTTCCCCCCTGTCTCAGCCCCGGACCTAAGATCTTTCTCCTCATCCCTTCTTTGGGTCCAACCCCAAAAAGGTTCCCGGGTTCCAACCCGGGCAGAATGGCTCCAGTAGGGGGCATTTGGGAAAGTGGGTTTGATAAAGACTAAAGGGGGCGTGGGGGAAATTTTTTTCAGGGGTTGTGGGGGAAAATTTAATATTCTGAAATGTACAGATCTTCCCAAGAACGTCCCACCCAAAATGACAAGAGACCCCTATGGAGAAACCCGTAGACCCCCGGGAAAGAGAGGAGGTAAGTATCAGTGTAGCTGCTTTTCCTCCATCACGTCCCTCCTCTTTCCTATCACCCCCACCATTTCAAGGGTTTCTGGATTTTTGGGGGGCGAAAAAGCAGCATATCACTCTTGCCCCAGCCCTTTCCCGGGGGCTCAGGGAAACCCTTTGGTTTTGGGAAAAGGGAGAAGACTAGATTTAAAATTTAGTCTGAATTGAACCTTAAAACAAATGGGTGAAAGTTTTTTTAAAAAAAGCAGAGAGTTAGGAACTAAGAAGTGTTAAAGGGGAGGGAAACGGGAATTCAATGAACACTTTTGAAAAACAATAAAAGGAGAAAAACCAAACATTTCATGTTTTTTAAACCACTTAGTTTGAACTCTTCATTTCCTCCTCCTAAACGAGGGGAGGGTCTGGTTTTCAAAACCAAAGGAAGGAAAGGGCAAGAGAAAATTTTCGTCTGCCTATGCCCACTGAATAACCGCCGTTCACCGCGCTTGGAAAAATGCTTGTTTCCACCAAGGGGGTCTGGGTGGAGCCCAGGGGTTGCCACGGGGTGCGGCAGCGGATGGAAAGCCCCTCGGAAACTGGCAGGGTGCCAGCCCACCGCACAGATGCTGCCTCTGCAAGGTAACAAAGGGTAAGTCATGATCAGAGCTGGGTTTTTCCCCTCCGCTGCCAGGAGGGCTTGATAGGTCCCCTGCCAAAACAACCCCCAAGGGAAATGCCCAGGCCAGGGGAAGAGGGGTGGGATGCAAGACGGGGGGGCATGTTTTCTTTGACACACACCAGACTTGTCTTTCGGGACGTCTCAGCTCACACAAAGAACAGCCCAATCCCTCTTCCCCTTGGGTTCATCTAATCCCCTTTTATCTCCCCTTTTCCCCATTTTAGAAAAAAAAAAACCGGGGGGAAATGCCCCTATTAAAAACCCCATCAAAAAAAACCTCACCTGAAAAAAAAAATACCAGGGGGTTGCTTTTGGGGACAATTTTTAACAGCAGCATTATTACATTTCTGTGTTTTCCCTCTGACCCCAACTCTTCTGGTACTATCCGTGGAGTCATTCATGCTGTACCCCCCATGTTAGAGTTGGGAAATATATATATATATATAATTTTCACGAGAGAGAGAGGAAAAGAGAGGGGAGTGACAGTGGTGCCTATAAAAATGGTTAAATATTAAATAAAAAAAATACAAATTAAAAAAAAAAAAGGCAAGCAGACCCAAACATGATTTCACTGAGGTTTGTAAAAAGACAATCATATTTTTCCTGCTGCTTAAGAAAAAAACCTTTTTATTGACCAAAATTATAGGGGGTACAGAAGTAGCAGTCGCTTTGCACCACCTCTACCTTTTTTTATTCCAGGTGCCTCTTTTCCCCCCCACCCCCACTTCCTCCCCCCCCCACTCTAATGTTTTTCAGAAAACCCCTTCTCTGTATTATTACTGAAAAAATTATATTTACATATTGTTCTTATTTTTGTATTTCAAATGATACTGTTAATCTTTTGTCCTTTTTCCTTTCCCCAAAAGATGTTAAACCATGGGAAACTAGTTCCTGAATTTTGACTGTTATGTATGATTACTCTAGAGTCCACCCCTTTGGTTTTTCTAACCATTCTTATTGCGATAGACAAAAATCCCCCCCAACTCTCTACACCCGAAACAATTGCCACAAAAAAAAAAAAAGAATTTCCTATGAGCCTTTACAGAACTGTACAAAGGTCTTGGGGGATATGACTAAAAGAGGATTTTGTGAAGAAGGGAAAATGTATTCTTCTCAGTTTTACTAAAAGCAAAATAATAGCTGGTTTCCAGAATGGCGAGCCAATCCCCTCCTCAAAAAAAGTTTCTTTTCTGCATTTGAAATTACCCGACCAATACTTGGACTTACAAGCCCTTAAAATTTTTTTTACATTTTTTTGTGAAGTGGTATCTCATTTTAAATGCAGCATGTGTAATGTCAATTGCAAACTCCCCGACTATACCTTTCCCACCCAACCCGAAAACCCACGTATAGCACGGGGAAATTGCTCAATATCCTGTAACAACCTAATATCAAAATTTGAAAAGGAAGAGATACATAATGTACATGTAATCGGGTTTCCCCGTGGGGCTAGTGGTAAACAACCGCCTCAAAAGGAGACTTAAGAGACCAGGTTTGATCCCCAGGTCGGAAATCCCCCGGGGGAAAAGGAAATGGGAGCCCCTCCCGTTTCTTGTCTGGGGAATCCTGGACAGGGACCCAGTGAGCTATGTCCACAGGGGCAAAAGAATCAGACAGACTGAAGCAATTGCATCAGCACCCGTGGCATTTATTTTACAAACACTAAAAATGAACCACTTTGTGCATACTTGAAACACAACATTTTAATCAATATACTCCATATAAAATAAAAAATTTTTTAAAAAAAAAGTGGTTCTCAATCTCGTTTCCAGTTCTTATTTCAACAAGATCCAATTTTTTTGTATGTGATTGCTTTCTCTCTTGGGAGATCTTAGAATTTTTTTTCTTTGTTGGGGGACTTTTTTTTCACTTTTTGTGCGTAAAGGGGGAATTTCATTTCTTGACCCGAAAAACGAACCTGCACCCCCACAGTGAAAGCACAGAGTCCTAAACCCCGAAAAACCAGGGAATTCCCCTTTCTTCTCCTTGTAGATCTAAATGAGGGTGTCCCCTTTTCAATGTCCTGAAGAGTGATAATGGCCAAATATCCAACATTTTTAAAACGGTGGTTAAGATTGAGAAGGTGAACAGATCTAAAGGATTCATCTTCCTTCAAACCGCTTTGGTCAGAGGGAAAATTTCTCCCCCGGGACTTTTGTCGAGCACTAAAACCGGTCTCGTTCGGGATTAAATTTGCTCATTCTAGGAAATTTCCCACCCTAAATGGTTTTTCCATTCCCCAGGTTGAGTTCAAGCACTTGTCCAGTACAGATTTAACAGGTACGTAGGTTGGAAAAAAATGTCTCCCTTCCCCCTTATTTTCTGGCCACTGTTTGAGCTACAAGTTTTTCCCCCCGTTAGGAAACTGAAAAACAGCCCCAGCCCCTTTCCCAGTTCCCCCCCCTCACTTAAAATTGGTGCCCCCAATAGATCTCGAGTCAGTTTTTAAAAACCCCAACTTCCTTTTGGGTTTTTTTTAGCAAACCAACGGATTTGAAAGTTTTTGATTTTAAATTTGAAATGGGGTGACCTGGGCCCTCCAGGAAAAATTTAAAACAAAAAAGCACAGTGGCTCTGACCTCCAAAACCTCCCTCAAATTTTCTTCTTCCCAAAATAAGGACACTTTCCCCTTTTCGGAGCAGCAGTCCCCCTGTGGCCACTAAAATTGAGGCCGGCTCTCCCCCCCCAGGCCTTTTTCACATGAATGGTTCCACACCCATGGAATTTATTGGGAGATGCCTGGAGGTTCAAATGAAAAACGGGATAAATCTGTACCCTTTTCAAGTGCTTCCTCCATTTAAATTTTAAATTTCATTTGTTTTTTCTCCCTTCTTCCTCTTTTCAGTGCTGTATGGTTGAAGACCTATAGCCTAAAAGCAAAAACAGCCCGGTTCAAATCCCCCTGCCTCCCTAACTCTGAACCTGGAAAAAACGCTTTTATTCTCTCTAAACTACATTGTTTTGATGCTTTGGACATAATAACCTTTACTTCTTTAGTGTGAAAGCTAAAAAAAGCTAAATGAGATCTAAAATTTTTAAACAAATTGACACACGAAGCCTTCAATGGCTAGTTTGTCCTCTCCCTGCTTGTTTTCCTCCCTGGATCCAAGGGGGAAAGGCGCCCCCCCATGGCCCCCAGAGGTAAGACTCTGTGCTGAACTGCGGGAACAGGGGTTCAATCCCGGTCGGGGAACTAAGATCCCACATCCCCTGCGTGGTGAAAAAGAAATAAAAAGGGAAAAGAAGGTACTCAGTTCTTCCCGTATTCTACGTCCTGAGGCCCACACAAAAACCCCTTGTCTGCTTTATATTCCTCAACCTTTGGTTCGGTACAAAAAAGTTTGGGTGGGTGGTGCAGGAAAAAATCCGAGGAGATTTTCCTCTTCCAGGTGAATTTTCAGCTTCCAAAAGCTGCCCGCCTGCTTAATGTTTTTGGGGGCGTCGGGATGGGGAAACAAGTCAGGGGGGATTTTTCGCGCCCGGGCTTGTTTCCCGGGGGTGGCTTGCCGTGGCTCGGGGGCCGCAAGGGGGGGGGCCAGCAGCGAGGTTCCACCTGGGCCCGGGCCCCCCGGAAGCGGGAGCTCTGCGGGGCTCACCCCGCCTCTCAGGGCTCCCCCGGGGCCCCTGCAATCGTCCGCGGGGGAAGGGGAAGAGGAGGTCTGCAGAAAGGGGTCTCTGTGGCCTTGCCCCCCCCTTTCCCACCTGTTCTGCACACTCAGGGGACGTGTTCGCCATCAATTCCCTAAAATCCCTCCACACACCCTCGCTTTTCTGCTCAAGTTTTTTCTTGAAACCACAGAGCTGCGGGTACCAGACCCGGAGAGAAAGACAATAACACCCCCCAAGGGAAACCTTCAACCGGTAAGTCCGGGGACGGGGGATACATCCCCAAAAAACCTCTAACCTACAGAAGAATTATTTTGAGGGTTTTATTCACAAAGTTCTTCGAGCCCAGTTGCCCAAAGCAGTAACCAGTTCAAAAACTGGAATTCTTCCTTTCCTGTCTCATCCCCCCCACTCCCTCATGTGCTTCCCTGGGTGATCCCCCCAATACGGGTCCCCGGGTTCATGTTTCACTCCACCACTGCAGACATCAGTGGGGTTTTCCCAAAAGTAAAGAAACGGCAGCTTTTAGCTTTATGATATGAACATGTCTTCAGACTGTGTAATCTGAAAGATACGAAATCCCCTTTTTCCAAATGGGATTTTTGTTATTTTGTTCCTTCCTTTACTGCAAAAAATTAAATGTTATTCCATCTGTGATTTCCCAATATCCTTGGCTTTTTTTACTCATTTTCAGCATTGCAACATTACTTTAAAAAATCTGTTCCTTTGATTTAAAACACTAGATCTATATCTGAAAAACTGCATCTGATTCCAATTTCATTCTAGCGCCTAACCCCACCCCCTAGTAAATGTGTATTCAACAAATATGGTGAATTAAAAAATTAAAAAAGATGGGAGGGTTCAGTTCAAGATAAAGTAAGAATGTTTTTTCCCTCTCCTTCGGGAATCTATAAAATGGTAAGAAAAATAAAAATGATAAAAATTACAAAAACCAAAGAATCCCCAAAAAGACAAAAGCACTCAAGAGTTTTATAAAAGGAAAAATTCCCCCAAACCCCACATTTTTTCCCGCCCCTTCACAAAGAACTCCCCACACTAAAACCCAGGAAAAAATGGGAGCATTCCATTCAAGGAAATTGGGCAAATGTCCAGAGAAAATAATTGGCCCATGCAAGTTTGTGCTCCAAAGAAAAAGCCTCTAAAAGGGGGCTTTTTCTCTCAATCCTGCATAGGGCTTCCCTGGGGCTGGGGTAAAGCGTCTGCCTGCAATGCGGAGACCGGGGTTTTGATCCCGGGGTCGGGAAGACCCTCTGGAAAAGGGAAAATGGAACCCACTCCGAATCTTGCCGGGAGAACCCCATCGGGGGGACCCCGGGTGGCTACGCCGGGGTCGCAAAGAGTCGGCACGACTGAGCGACTTCACTTTCACTTTCCTGCACTAGCTAGCTTTCTGGGGAATCCTAAGCAAAGCATGACAGTCAAGAAGTCATACTCATTAAAAGGAGCCTTTCTTTTCCCATTTGAAAAAAGTCTCACCATACAGGGAAATATAGACAACAGAGAGAGGAAGGGGGGGAGAAAAGGAGGGAAAAAAAGAGAATTAGGGCAAGAATGGGAAGAGGAGAGAAACCAAAGACCTAAAGATTTTTTTTTTAAAAGTTGACACCCCCTCAGTTTTTTAGAACGTTTTGATCTTTATCAAGAACAAGATGCTTTTTTAAGAAGTATAACTACAAAATTAGCAGAAGCCGGGGTTTAAAAATATATTGCCAATGTAGAAAGTTAAATAAACAGTTGAATGGAAAAGAAGAAAACTTCCAGATGTAAAGAAATGAGACACATACAAACCTTAAATATTAATAATTGGAAAAAAAATTGAGATGGAGACCAAATTAGAATACCACTATCCAACTAATAAAGTTCCGAAAAAGAAAATTTAAAATTAATTAAAAAAAAGAAAAAAAAAGTTATAATTGTTAAAAAATTTTAAGAAAAAACCCTTTCCAAAAGTCAAAAAATCACAAGTCTTCAGCCCAAAAGGACACCTGTTTGGAAGGAAAATAAAAATAAAAGAAAACCCAGAAAACAGCCACTAAAATTTTTAAAAACACAAAAATAAATAAATATTATTGTTATAATAAACAAATTCTATTTTATACAAAGTATTATATATAAATATATAAAAAATTTTTTTTTTAAAAAATTTCGAGAAAAAAAAGTGGGTCATTATAAAGGAATGTGAATAAAACTAAATTAGGTTTTATCACATAGGGATCCGAAAACACTTGAGCAAACCCTTCTTTTTCTGAGGAAAGTGATTTTAACCTAAAATTTTTTCCCCCACCAAAAAATAAATTTGAAAAAAAAAAAAACCATATTCAGTCACAATGACCATCAAAGAAAGGAGCCCCTTTACCTAAGAGACCTGAAATATACTCTTATAAAAGAAGAGGACAAAAAAAAAATAAAGGGTTTTTTTTTTGAAGTGGAATACAGATAAGAACTCTATTTGAGAGGAGAAAAGGGCATGCATGAGATAGGGGGTTTAAAAGTGAGATGAATCTCATAAAAAAGAAAATATTAATTTGGGAATTAAGAACTAGTCTAATAGTACTTTTTTTTAGGTTTATGCAGTGCATTGATCACGTGATAAATTTTCTTTTTTTTTTTAATATTCAAAAACAAAACAGTATACCTCAACTATGACCCCCTGGTAATATCTGGTAAATAACTAAGTAAAAAGTTAAGTACCCAATAATTATATTGCCTCAGTTTCTGCATCTCTAAAAGGGGAAATGATCTATTCATGCAGAGCGCAATCTCCCTTGAAAACTAAAACTTAGCATGATTCCGGGGCACATCATCAGTTTTTTATTGAAGGTATTACTACAAAATCATGTATGTTTTTCCCACTGATACAAGCTGTGTGGCTCTGTGTCTTATTTTCCTTATCTGTAACTTAAAAAAAAGCATTTTATTTTGAAATAAATACGCAAAGCATAAAAATGCTTATCACAGAAACCTATAAAAATAGTCTCAAAAAAGGGTGGATATTTTTTTATTATTAACTAAATCTTAAACGTGCTTGTTTTTTTTGAAGTTTTTTTATAAGGCATGTTTTAAAAAGAATATCCATACTCACCCGCCCACTCACCCAGTGCCCCTCTTTAATTCCCTTAAACCTCTACACACCCCTCTTTCCCCAGAAACACCAAATTTAAATTCCCTGCCCCCAATTTCTATCCCAAATTAAAAAATGAGCCAGAAAAAAAATAAGTAAATTATCTCCGCATACTTCGTGGGCCCCCAGTGTGAGGAGGAAGAGTGGAAAGGGGAAAAAAGATCTTTTCCCCCCCAAACTTTTTTAAAAAGGGGGGGAAAAGGGGGACTCAAAAGTAAAAAGTGATTAAAAATTGCATTACTGTTTAGGGGGAAACACTGCTCAATCAGACACGATATGAGTAATAATGCCACTTCATAAAAAAATGCCACTGAAGACATTTTTTTAAAAAAGTCCTGGGATTCTCAGTGCCCAGGGGTTAGATCTGTGCTTCCTTGCAGGGGGCATGGGTTGGTACCTGGTCAGGGAACTAGAGACCACCCCAGGGGGGAACGGCAAAAAAAAAGTCCCAAGGCATGCAGCAAAAAAACAGGGACTTTTTTCCTTAGCTTTGGTGCAGGTTTTTTTTTTCTGAGTGTCAAATGAAAAAGAGCCATCTGGTAAGAGGCAAACCTGTGTTTACTGAGCAAAGGGGGGGAAGGGGGCAAGCACCAGTGCGCCCGTGTGGACATTTAGAGTTCCTATTTAACGCCACATCAAACCCTCTGAGGCACATGCTGACCAATGAGGTAAACGGGGCCCCGACAGACATAAAAAAATAATCATAAAGTTCACACAGCTAAAAAGGGTAGAAAGGATTTAAACCCCATGAATCCAGACCCCATGCCCTTTTCCCCAGCCCTCCAGGATGGCAACTAGACCTCCACCTTTCAGGGCCCCCCTGGCGGGGGAATCTGGAGACAAGGGTTAATTCCGGCCTGAAAAAAAAAAATTTGGGCCCAATTTACTCTTTTAAGGGTTTTTTGACTCCACTCAAAATTAACTCTACTTTGCTTGCTTTAAAAGAACTAGAAATAATGTTTCATGTTAAAAAGATATGAAAAGCTTAAGTCACTCCTATTTTTAAAAACATTCTTATAAGGGAAAAAATTATACTTTTAAAAAGACATTCTAGGACCCCAAACTAAGATTGATTTAAATGTCTCCACTTTTAATAACCAGACCCCAAGTAATGTCATTAAAAACAGATAGATATGTTTTTCGAGCCTAAAAAATAAATGTCAATCTCGCGGTTTTTTCTGGAATTGAAAGGGTTTAGCCTCAAAAAATATATTCAGGGAGAAGGTTAATAAACCCAGGCCATAAATTTCATAAAAAATACTCAATAGAAAACATGGGGAATCAAAGGGTTTTGACCCAAAAAAAGAAAGAAAAACTTGACTAAGATTGAGCTGTGATAAGACTTTAAACCCCTAAGCTCCCCTAACTGCGGAAGGTTTGCCTTTTCCTGCCCCAAAGTCGGGGGCCAGGCAGGAAACTAATTTTCCCTAGTGAGGGGAAAAATATGCCCCTGTGTTTGAAATAACTTCTTTTTAAAATCTGATAAATTGGGGAGGAGCTTAATATGATGTTATTTCCTAGTATGTCATCCCTTTATATTTCCGGAATATTAAATACTCGGAAACTACTTTAATCCCATCTTCCTGACCAAAAATGGGGCAGAATCAAACCATGCTGAGATCTTTTTTCTTAAGATTGAAATGTTGTTCCAAATTCCCCCAAGTGCTGAGTCACATTTATTACTTCAGCAAGGCTACCTACAGGTTGAAGTTTGGGTCCCATCCTTATTTTCTGAGTCTACGTGATTTTAATTTTTATGTTCAGCTTAGCTAGGCCGGGGTAGCCAAACATTTGGCCAAACAATATTCTAGATTCTCGTAAAGACATTGTTAAAAAAGGGGATTAACTTTTAACTCATTTAATTTTCCAATTGCTGAAAGCCTAAATTAGAAAAAGCTGCCTTTCCCTGGAGGGGGAAACTGCCAGCAGACTAAATATACAGTCCCAGACTTGAGCGGGGACTAGATTGAAACTCCCCCTTGAGTCCCCCGGTTTTCAGCCACCCTTTTAGTTTTTGGCTTGCCATAATCTGGTGAGTCTTTTTGAAATAAATCTTGATAGAAGGTAGACGGATAGATAGTAGATAGACAGACGAAAATCTTATAAAGATACCCTTAAAAAAAACTTGACTCACCCTTTGGTTAAAACAGAACAGACAATGACAAAAAAGGGCCTGAAGTATTTGCAGAGGCTTGTGGGCGTTCTCCAAAATCTGCAAGATAGGGCCACAAAAAAGCAAAAACAAACTTTGGAAAAAGGGCCCCTTATAGTCAAAGCTGGGTTTTTTCCAGAAAACAGGTTTGGATGTGAGAGTTGGACTTAAAGAAGGCTGATGTGAAAAATTTTGACTTTCGAATTGGGGTACGGGAGGGTTTTTGAGAGCCCCTTGAACACAAGGAAATCAAACCAGTCAATCCTAAAGGAAATAACCTAAATATTCATTGGAAGACTGATCCCGAAGCCCCAAATTATTTTGGGCCCATTTGATGCAAAGAGACAATCATTGGAAAAGACCTTAACCCTGGAAAGTTTTGAGGAAGAAGGAAAGGGGGGGACAGCGGATGGATGGTTGGATGGAACATAGACTTATGGCAGGTTTTCAAACCCCAGAGATAGTAAAGGACGGGAAGCCTGGTATGTGCAGCCCAGGGGGTCGCAAAGAGTCAAAAGCTACTTAGTGACTGAACAACAACATTTCAAGGTACTCAAAGGAAGGCCCCCAAACCCAAAAAGGCACTAAAAATTTGGCTGTGCCATTTTTTAAACTGTGGGGCTTCGGGATATTACCTGCCTCCTTGTGTTCTTTGACCCTCTATAAAGGGAATAACTACTTACTGCAAGGTCTCGAGAAAAATTATACACGGAAACACTCAGAGGCACTTGACATAGAATAAGGGATTAGATGCTGTCATAATCCTCTCCCCCCCATCATGGGCAGTGCTGTTTATTGCACAAAAGTCGGGCCAGGCAGAAAACTCAGGCTCCTACGGGCGTGCAATGTATCCAAAATTTGGGAAATGCCTCCCGTTACTTTCTCCCCAAATTATACCCGGGGTAAGCCCCCCAAACCCTAGAGACACAACCCCTAACCCTTATTTTATCTTTCACCTGCTCCCTTCTCTCACCAAACTCCCCCCACCCCATCTCAGAACTCTTGATCTATGCCCCCGGATCTTTTTGACTGTGCATATAAAAGGATAAGGAAAAACAGGTGAGCGCTGCACAGTGGGGGGAGGGGTTTTGCACCCCATGGGCTCTCCCTTTTGACATTCTAAACCCCTTTTCCCTGGGATTATCAACAAAGCTTCCGAAGCAGCTTTCCAGCCTCCCCCTTCAACCCATCCTTCACTGTGAACCCTTCCCCAAAATCAGGTCCATTGCTTCTCCTGCCTCGAAATAAAAAACCAGGACTGTCCCCAAAAAATCTTCCCCCATCATCTCCAGAGCAAACCCGCTCCTAGGGACCCTGTGACAGTTCCGCAGGGCCCTCACCCGATCACCCGCCCCCTGCCTTTTTGACCCTCCCAGTCAAAAAACCTGCATTTAACTTCCAGCCTATTTATGCAGCTAGGGGTGGCTCGGCCCACCTCTTCATCCAGGATAAAAAAGGGCCGGGGAAAATCTTGGGGGGCCCCCGGGAGGGGCTGCCAAAAGGTTTTGGCATGAGAGGGTTTTTTTTTTCCATTTATTTTTATTAGTTGGAGGCTAATTACTTTACATCATTACAGTAGTTTTTGTGTATACATTGATATGAATTAGCCATGGATTTACATGTATTCCCCATCCCAGTCCCCCCTCCCACCTCCCTCTCCACCCAATCCCTCTGGGTCTTCCCAGTGCACCAGGCCCCCACTTGTCTCATGCACCCAACCTGGGATGGTGATCTGTTTCACCCTAGATAATATACATGTTTCAATGCTGTTCTCTTGAAACATCCCACCCTCGCCTTCTCCCAGAGTCCACAAGTCTGTTCCTACATCTGAGTCTCTTTTTCTGTTTTGCATATAGGGTTATCGTTACCATCTTTCTAAAGTCCATATATATGTGTTAGTATACTGTAATGGTCTTTATCTTTCTGCTTACTTCGCTCTGTATAATGGGCTCCAGTTTCATCCATCTCATTAGAACTGATTCAAATGAATTCTTTTTAATGGCTGAGTAATATTCCATGGTGTATATTTACCACAGCTTCCTCATCCATTCGTCTGCTGATGGGCATCTGGGTTGCTTCCATGTCCTGGCTATTATAAACAGTTGCTGCGATGAACATTGGGGTGCATGTGTCTCTTTCAGATCTGGTTTCCTTGGTGTGTATGCCCAGAAGTGGGATTGCTGGGTCATATGGCAGTTCTATTTCCAGCTTTTTAAGAAATCTCTCACACTGTTTTCCATAGTGGCTGTACTAATTTGCATTCCCACCAACAGTGTAAGAGGGTTCCCTTTTCTCCACACCCTCTCCAGCATTTATTGCTTGTAGACTTTTGGATAGCAGCCATCCTGACTGGCGTGTAATGGTACCTCATTGTGGTTTGATTTGCATTTCTCTGATAATGATGATGTTGAGCATCTTTTCATGTGTTTTGTTAGCCATCTGTATGTCTTCCTTGGAGAAATGTCTGTTGAGTTCTTTGGCCCATTTTTTGATTGGGTCATTTATTTTTCTGGAGTTGAGCTGGAGGAGTTGCTTGTATATTTTTGAGATTAATCCTTTGTCTGTTGCTTCGTTTGCTATTATTTTCTCCAATCTGAGGGCTGTCTTTTCACCTTGCTTATAGTTTCCTTTGTTGTGCAAAAGCTTTTAAGTTTCATTAGGTCCCATTTGTTTATTTTTGCTTTTATTTCTGAAATTCTGGGATGTGGGTCATAGAGGATCCCTTCCCACTGGCTGTGATTTATGTCAGAGAGGTGTTTTGCCTATGTTCTCCTCTAGGAAGTTTTATAGTTTCTGGTCTTACATTAGATCTTTAATCCATTTTGAGTTTTTTTTTGTGTATGGTGTTAGAAAGTGTTCTAGTTTCATTCTTTTACAGGTGGTTGACCAGTTTTCCCAGCACCACTTGTTAAAGAGGTTATCTTTTTTCCATTGTATATCCTTGCCTCCTTTGTCGAAGATAAGGTGACCATAGGTTCGTGGACTTATCTCTGGGCTTTCTATTTGTTCCATTGATCTATATTTCTGTCTTTGTGCCAGTACCATACTGTCTTGATGGACTGTGGCTTTGTAGTAGAGTCTGAAGTCAGGCAGATTGATTCCTCAGTTCATTCTTCTCTTCTCAGAGGAGATACTTTGGCTCTATTCGAGGTTTTTTGTATTTCCATACAAATTGTGAAATTATTTGTTCTAGTTCTGTGAAAAATTACTGTTGGTAGTTGATAGGGATTGCATTGAATCTTTAGATTACTTGGGTCAAAGTATAGCCATTTTGACAATATTGATTCTTCCAATCCCATGAACACATGGTATATTTCTCCATACTGCTTGTGTCCTCTTTGGTTTCTTTCATCAGTGTTTTATAGTTTTCTCTCGTATACGGTTCTTTTGTTTCTTTAGGTAGCATATACTCATAAGTATTTTCATTCTTATTTGTTGCAATGGTGAATGGTATTGTTTCAGTAATTTCTCTTTCTGTTTTTCTCATTGTTAGTGTTATAGGAATGCAAGAGATTTCTGTTTGTGTTAATTTTATTTCCTGCAATTTTTACTGTAATCGTTGATTTGCTTAGTAAATTTCTGGTAGAGTATTTAGGGTTTTATGTGTAGTGGATCATGTCATCTGCAAACAGAGAGAGTTTCACTTTCTTCTTTTCCTATTCCTGGATTCTGGATTTTATCTTCTTTTTTCTGCCCTGATTGCTGTGGCCAAAACTTGCCAAAACTATGTTGAATAGCTAGTGGTGTTGAGTGGGCCACACCTTGTCTTGTTCCTGATTTCAGGGGAAAATGCGTTCATTGTTTTCAACCATTGAGGGTGATGATTGCTGCTTGGGTTTGTCATTTATATTTTATTATGTTGAGTTGTTCCTTTATTCCGTTTCTGGGATTTTAATCATAAATGGGTGTTTAATTTTTTCAAAGGTTTTTTTGCTCTTTTGGGTAAACTATGGTTTTTATCTTTCAATTTGTTAAAGTGGTGTATTACATTGATTGCTTGGGGGTATTAAAGAAACCTTTCATTCCCGGGATAAAGCCCATTTGGTCATGATGAATGATTTTTTTAATATGTTGTTGGGTTCGTTTGCTAGAATTTGTTTAAGGTTTTTGCATCTTGTTCACAGTGATATTTGGCCCAAGTTTTCTTTTTTGTGGCTCTTTGTCGGGTTTTGGGGAAATTGGGGTGTGGTGGCCTCATAGAATGAGTTTGGAATTTACCTTTTTCTGCATTTTTTAAAGTTTGAGTAAGATAGTGTTACTCTTCTCTAAATTTTTGGTAAAATTTGCTGGAAGCCATCTGGTCCTGGGGTTTTTTTTCTGAAATTTTTGATTACAGTTTCGATTTCCTTGCTTGTGAGGTTTTTTAAGATCTTCTATTTTTTTCCCGGTTCTTTTGGAAAGTTAACTTCCTAAGAAATTGTCCATTTCTTCCCTTGTCCTTTTATGGCATAGAGTGTGGTTACTAGTTCTTTGATCCTTTTTATTTCAGTGTTGTCGTTGTGATCTCCCTTTTCATTTTAATTTTGTTAATTTGGTTCTTTCCCCTTTTTTTCTTAATGAGTCTTGCTAAATTTGGTTTGTCAATTTTGTTTTTTTTTTCAAAAAACAGCTTTTTGCTTTGTTAATTTTTTTAGATCTCTTTAGTTTCTTTTTCATTTTTTTTTGCCCTAATTTTTGTTTTTTTTTTTCTACTAACCTGGGGTTTTCATTTTTCTTCCTCTAGTTGCTTTGGTGTAGAGTTAGGTTATTTATTTTCTTTTTCTTGTTTCTTGGGTTGGGCCTGTAAGCATGAATTTTCCCCCTTTGCACTGTTTTCAGTGTCCCATAGTTTTGGGGTTTTTGTGTTTTATTTTCATTATTTCTATGCTATTTTATTCTTTTTTTATTTCTTCTATGTTTGTTGGGGTTTTCAGAAGCGTGTTTTTTAGCCTCCATAGTTTAATTTTTAATAATTTTTTTTGTAATTTGGGTCTAATTTACTGCATGTGGTCAGAAAAAATGACGGGAAAGATTTCAATCTTTTTAATTTACCAAAACTAAATTTTTGGCCCGGATGTGATCATTCTGGGAAAGGGTTTCCCTGAGCACTTGAGAAAAAAAATGAAGTTTTTTATTTTTGGGGGGAATGTCCTATGATGTCAATTAGGTTAGCTGGTCCCCCCCTTGGTCCGTTTTAGTTTGTGTTTCCTTGTTCATTTCTGTTTTGTTGATCTATCCATATTGTGAGTGGGGATTAAAGTCCCTACTATTTTTGTTTCTATTTTTTTCCCCTTTCAATCGTTAGTGTTTGCCTTACATATTTGGTGTCCTATGTTGGGTCATATTATTTTAATTGTTATATCTTCTTCTTGGATTGATCCTCTTGATCATTATGTGAAGTCTGTCCATCTTTGTCTCTTTTCACAGCTTAATTTGGGTTGGAAAAGTCTATTTTATCTGATATGAGTTTGTTAATTGCGACTCCTGCTTTCTTTTGGTTCTCCGTTTTATTGCGTGCTTGGTTTGGAATGTATATTTTTTTCCGCCCTTCACCTTTTATTCTTTTAGTTCGTATGTTGTCCCCTTGCTTTGTTGAGGTGGGTTCTCTTGTAGACAGACCATATATAGGGGTCTTTTGTTTTGTATAAATCCATTATTCAGCCAGCCTTTGTCTTTTGGTTTGGGGCATTTCACCCCCCTTACAGTAAGGTAATTATTGATAGGTACGATCCCGTTTGCCATTTATTTGTCCTATGTTTTGGGGTTCACTTTTTATACACCCTTTCTGGTTTCCTGTTAGAAAATCCCTTTGATTTGTTGAAGAAACTGGTTTGGTGGGCTGAATTCCTGCTTTTTTTTGTCTGAAAGCTTTTGGGTTCTCCTTCATTTTGAATGAGATCTTGTGGTAAGTAATTAGGTTTGGGTTTATTCTCTTTTCTTACTCTATGTATGTCTGCCATTCCTTCTGGGCCCGAAGGGTTTCTATGATAGATCAGCTGTTTTCCTTATGGGGAAACCCTTGTGTGTTATTTGTTGTTTCTCCCGATGCTTTTAATATTTGTTCTTTGTGTTTTTCTTTGTTTTAAATTTTATTAATATGGGGTTTTTGGGGTGTTTTTGCCTTGGGTTTATCCGTTTTGGGGTCTCTGGGTTTTTTGGATTGGTTGGCTATTTCCTTCCCATTTTAGGGAAGTTTTAGTATTATTCCCCGAGTATCTTTTCATGGCCTTTTTTTTTTGTTTTTCTTCTGGGACTCCCATGATTCGAATGTTGGGGGTTCCAAATTTTCCCCGAGGTCCCGGGGTTGTCCCATTTTTTTTTTTTTTTTTTTCTTTTTTCCCCTCTGCTTCATTTATTTCCCCATTTTATCTTCTAACTCCCCTTTCCTATTTCTGTCTCTGTTATTTATCTGGGTTCCTCCAGAGTGTTTTTTATCTCAATTATTTCATTATTAATTTTTTTAAATTTATTTTTTTTTATTTCTTCTAGTCCCCTTTTTAAAGTTTCTTGCATCTTTTCAAAACTTTGTCTCCGGCTATTTATTTGTAAATCCATTTTGTTTTTAAGATTTTGGATCATTTTTTTTTTTTTCTAAATTCTTTTTCAGGGAGATTCCCTATTTCCCCTCTTTTGTTTGCTTGGGGGCTTTTTTCATGTTCCTTTTGCTGTTTGGGGATTTTTCTGCCTTTTCACAGTTTAGATGTTGTGTCTGGGGTGGGCTTTCTGTATTCTTGTGGTCTGAGGTTCCTTTTTATTGTGGGGTTTCACCGTGGGTGGGGTTGGAGTTGGTTTGTCAAGGTTTCTGGGTTGGGAAAACTTGTGTCAGCGTTCTGGTGGTGGGAAATTTGGGTTTCTTCCTTGGGTGCAATGAGTGTCCCGTAAAGATTTTTGCGATGGGTCTCTGTGTTGGTGTGACTTTTTAGAGCCCGTTGTTGAACCGGGCTATTTCCTGCGTTGCTAAAAATTTTTTGTGGTATGTCTTGTATGGAGCTTATTGCTCTTGGTGGGGGTTGTTTTGGGGTAGGTATGGGAAACTTTTGGTGGGTTTTTATTCCTTAATGTTGTGTGTCAAGAGTTTTTGGGTTTTTCAGGTTTGGGCTCAGTTCCCCGCCTCTGGGTTTCAGTTTTTTCTTCCCTTTTCAAGGCTTCTCCAACTTACAGCACTGATAATAAAACTTCTAGTTAATGGTGAAAAAATTCTCCCCCGTGAGAGACAACCCGGGGTTCACAGGTTAATGAAAAATAGAGAGGGGGGAAGGAGATAGAGGTGAGAGGGGAGAAAAAGGGGATCAAAAGAGGAGAGAGACAGATTATGCAGTTATTGTTCCCCAAAGTGTTCCCGTTTGCCCAAAACCCCCAAAGATTACAGAGTTGGATTGGGAAGGAAGGGGAAGGAGGAAATAGAGGTGTTTGAGGTAGAAAACGGAGTCAAATTGGGAGAGTATCACCCCACTGCGAAAGAAAAGGGAATGAATATCGGGATTCTTTAAATGATCAAAAATTTATATCACAAACTACTGAAAAACAAAGCTTTGAAAATCTAGTGTAGTCCGCGTTAGACTCTTTGAAATACAATATTTCTAAAAACAAAACCAAAAAAAAAAAATTTTTGAACTGTTAAAGAAATTTTATTTTTAAAAAAAGGGGGTTTTTCTTTTCTCTTTTTTTTGGGGGGGGGCAAAGGGTTATAGTGAATGAAAAAGAAAGTTAAAGGGTAATAGAGGAGTATTAGAGGCTCTAAAAAGAAAAAAAAGAAAAAAAAAAAAAAAAAAAAAAAAAAAAAAAAAAAAAAAAAAAAAAGAAAAAAAAAAAAAAAAAAAGAAAAAATAAAAAAAAAAAAAAAAAAAAAAAAAAAAAAAAAAAAAAAAAAAAAAAAATTAGATAGCCCCCTTTTCCCGCTTTTACTTCTCGATATCTGTAGGCCCCCTTCCCCGTAGTCGGTGTTACCTTCAGGGGTTTTAAACTTTGCACCGGTCCTTTCTGAAGGCTTTCCCCTTTTTTTTAATTGGCTTCTGTTTGCCGTTCTTTTTGGGGTTTAAATTTTCCCCCCTGACACGGCGGGCGGAGGGGATCTTTATTTAGGGTTTTCTAGTTCAGTTAGTCCTTACGGGAGGGCGGGGGGCTGCAGAAAAATACCGTCCGTGTGGATAGCGCTCAGTGTTCCGGGCCCCACTGGGTTTTCCCCGCCACGGGTGTTGTGTTTCGCCCTCTACACTGCTCAGGCCCGGCTGCTCTTTGGCGGGGGCCCGCGTTTTAGGCGGTTCCGTTTTGGGTACTCCACAAAAGCGCAGATTCGGTTGCTCCTGCTTTTTGCCTTTCCCCCGGCCCCGAGCGGCCCAGGCAGCCCCAAGGTTGGGCTATTCTCCCCTTGGTCGCGCGCCTTTTCCCTCTCGGCGAGCGGCCCGGCAGCCAGAGGTTTGGGCGTACTCTCCCGGGTAGGTGCGCCTTTTCCCTCCCCCGGCGACGGCCCCGGCAGCAAGGGGTTGGGCGCCCTCTCTCCCCGGGTACGGCGGCTTTTCCCTCCGCGGCCCCAGCCCCCCGCCCGTGGGGGCCCAGGAAATCTTTAGCTAGAACCCCGGGGGCCCGTTTGCAGTGTGGGGGGGGCGGCTTCTCAGGGGGTGGGGGTTTTCCCTTTCCCCTTCCCCCCGCCTCCCACCCCCAGCGGGAGGGCCGGGTCTTCTTGGGGATTCTCAGCCCCCTTTTTTTTGCGAACCCCCCGGGAGTGTGTTAGGCCCGGGTTAAAATTTTTCCCTCGCTACCCCCAGTTTAAAAAAAACTCCCCCCGATTGCTCTAGGGTCTTGGGCCCGGGCCCCACCCTAAACAAACCGCCCCTCCTCTCCTTCCGCCCCCCCTTGTTGTGGGGGTGCGGGGTCGGGGGACTTTTTTTGCTGGGAGTTGCTTTAGGACGTAATTGGGGCCTTTTTTAATTTTTTCTCCCCTTAGAGTGCGAAAAACTTTCCCCCCGTCCCGCCAGTAAGGGTTTCCTGGTGTTGGGGAAAATTCCCCTATTAAGACTCCCCCCCCGGGGGTGGGTTTTTTTTTCGTCCGTAGTCTTTTTTATTCCCTTGTTATTTTTAATTTTTTCCCCCTCCCTTCGAAGACAATGGGCTGCTTTTTGGGCGCCTGATGCCCTTGCTAGCGATCAGAGTTCTTTTGTAAAATTTTTGTCAGGTTAAAAGTTTTTTTCGATGTTTTTGTAGGAGAGAAAGGGGTTCCCGTCCTATTCCTCCCCTTTTGGTCCCCTGTTTTCTTTTTTTTTATATTTTTCTTGTAATCTGAACCCCTGTGGAGGGAAAATAGAAGGCAACTCTGTTTGGGGTTGTATGGACCCTGTAACACAATTAGGATAAGGCTGCTCGTTTGGGTTTCCCCTTGGGGCTCACGTAAAGAATCACCTGAATGGGGGACCGGGGTTTCCATTTGTTTTGGAAGATCCCTAGAAAAGGGCGGGGCTACCACCCCCACTATTCTGCCTGGAGATTTCCACGGCACTATAGCCCACGGGGTTTCAAAAGATCGGACGTATGAGTGACTTTACCTTCATTTTCCCCTTTTGCGTGAAGGTTGGGAAGGTGAGGCAGGAAATGCTCAGCGTTTTGGAACTGGAGCTGGCCAGCCAGAGGAAAAACGGGAGACGACTCATTGCCACAGTACCCGGATCTGCGGGGGCGGGGCAGCCCCTCTGCGAGGGGAGTCAGCTCCAGGAAGGGTGGTTAGAACCCCTGAAAAACCTGTGTGCGTCAGGGCCCTCTTTCCCTAAAGGCTGTCTTAGGGAAATGGCTTTTTTTCATTTTCTCACCCCAATGTGTCATTTCTATAAGGGAATTTTATGTATTTATCGTCTGGGAAATAAATCTGTAACTCCCAAAAGCGGAGGGAGAAATTTGGGTGAATTTAAATGAATATGAAGAATGGTTGCACTTTATTAACAACAGCAAGGACAGGGGGGCCAGCAAGTGTCCATCGAGATGACTGTAAGAAGGTGTCTCACATACAACTTCCCCGGTGGTCAGTGGGAAGAATCCCCCTCCCATGGGAGAATGTGTTCGATCCTTGCTTCAGGAAAATCCCCTGGAGGAGAAAAAAGGGAACCCCCTCCGTACTCTTGCCCGGGGAAAATTCCCGGAAGAGGAGCCTGGGAGGGCTAAAGTCCATGGGGGTTGCGGGAGTCGGGTATGACTTAGCAACTAAACAAAACAGCACCCTTTTTTACAGACAAGGAGTATTCTCGACTGACAAAGAATAAATAAAGCCATTTTCGCAACAGCATGGACCTGAGCACAGGCTTAGAAAATAAGTACACAGAGGAAGATTTTTATACAAATTCTTTGGCACACTCATGTTTAATCTAAAAAAAAATACAAATGGAACTAAATTTTCAAAATGAAATGGGTTCACAGGACAGAAAAACAACTAGTGGTTACCAAGGGGAGGGGGAGGGGGAGGAAAATTTGGGGGATGGATTAACAGTACAAACTACTCTTAAAAAAATAGATAACAATAAGGATATGCTGCTAGCCAGTGCATAACCCCCGGATTTAGAAAACTATAAAGAAATAAATCTGCAAAACCTGAAAAATCACTAGCAGTAATTGAACTAAAGCAATATTATAAATCAACTCATTCAATCCTTAAAAATGAAAAAAAATGATTTGGAAAGAATTTTTATTTAAGTAAAACAGCCAGGTAACAATGTGTATGGGGGAAAAATTAAAAAATACTTGAAACAGGGTTTGTTTCCCAATCATATCACAAAGAAAAAGTTGGGGGGAAAAAAAATATTTTCATTTACTAGTAAGCTCAATCGAATTAAAAAAAGTCAACTTATGCTGGTATTTAATTTTTTCTTTGCTGTATTGAAAAATAATTGATTTTG
>JAJLRB010005350.1:0-27741 GCA_020976825.1 Odocoileus hemionus | reverse complement strand
TCACATGGGCTGTGAGGCGACTAAGGTCCCAGGTGCTGTAACTACTGAGGCCCTCAGGCTGCTCGATGACTAACGAACCAACATTGGGCAAATGAAGACCCTGAGATGCAGGTGCCAAAATAAAATAAGAAAAGAAAAAAAAACTTGACTCACTGAGGAAAAGACCCTTGTATGCTGAGAAAAGATTGAAAGGCTAAGGAGAGAGGGAGATGGCTTAGAGGATGAGATGGATTGATTGGCAAGTCTACCAACGTCAATGGACATGATTTGATAAAGTTCCGGGAGATGGTGAAGAACAGGGAAAGGGGCCTTGTTGTGGCTGCAGTAGATGGGTCACAAAGATTGACGCAACTACTCTTAGAAAGGAAGTTATGAAACCAAGCCTAAACAGGCATATAAAAAGCAGAGACAATTTAAATAAAAAAAAAAAGCAAGACATTACTTGCCCAACAAAGGTCCATATTAGTCCAAGGCTATGGTTTTTCCTAGCGTGTCATGTATGGATGTGAGAGTTGACTATAAAAAGCTTGACGGTACTGAAGAATTGATGCTTTCCGAACTGGAGTTGCTGGAGAAGACACTTGATAGTCCCTTGGACTGCAAGGAGATCCAACCAGTCCATCCTAAAGGAAATCAGTCCTGGGTGTTCATTGGAAGGACTGATGCTGAAGCAGAAACTCCAATACTTTGGCCACCTGATGTGAAGAGTTTGACTCATTTGAAAAGACGACCTGATGTTGGGAAAGATTGAGGGCAGGAGAGAGAAGGGGGATGACACCGAGGAATGAGATGGTTGGATGGCATCACGACTTCAATGGACATGAGTTTGAGTGTAATCTCTCCTCAGGAGTTGGTATGGACAGGGAAGGCCTGGCCTGTGCTGTGGTTCATGGGGTCGCAAAGAGTTGGACACGACTGAGGGCGAACAGAAGCAAGAAACCGAATGACTGACAGGTGCAACTCCTGCAAGGTCTACTACACTGAAGGAATGTATTCTTTACTGCTAAGCCAACCAAGGAATCCAATATTATGTATCAAAGTCATATGTATAATGATAGGAATTTTGGATAGAGATAAAGTAAGGAATTGTGTTTATTTCTATTGTCCCAGCAAAACATCAACTTTTTAGCCGAGAGCATAAATTCTATGACATCAGAGAGAAAGGATGAATACAAAAGTAAAATAAAGATACATCAACTTCCATTTAAATTTTTTTTTTCATGGCTCCTCAAAAGATGGAATAGAACTGATTACACGGGGACTAAAGAATCTGACTAGACTGGGGGAGTAAGTTGATTTGGAGAAATTTGAAGTTTTCATTTTTCGAATTGTCTGGTATCCTCTTTGATGAAAAGTCAATTCAGAAATTGATTTTTGCAAATTCTCGGGGGGGGGGGGGAAAGCAGCCAAGTATGCAAAACTGTCTTTGTTTTCCTATCACTAACCTTTTGAATGTTTAAAAACTTCTTCTGTATTCTATTGACCTCTATGTGTTCATGTTCCTTCTGCTACGGAACATTCCCCCTAGTCAAACCACCCCTACTCTTTTTTAAAGGTTATCAATAGGTGTTCCTTTCTATAATTTTTTTAAAGTTTTTTCTGATTAAAGAGATGGACAATATTAAGTGATAATTATTTTTTTCCAGAAGACTTTGTACTACAAAAGACCATCTCAGACAGAGAAATAGCAGGTATCACAAGAGAGGATGAGAACTATGCAGTGGAGCTCTTTCTTTTTTAGATTTTTTTAGCTCAGGTAGTACAGTGGTCCTTTGGATTGAGCTATCCTGCCAGATATTGTACATACACTTTATTAGATGCTTGACTTCCAAAAAGTTCTTTTTTATGATTTAATTAAATTCATTAATGGCTGCATTGGGTCTTCATTTTTGAGCAAAAAGGCTTTCTGGAGTTGCAGCAAGTAGTGGCTACTCTCTCTTGCAGGGCACAGGTTCTCATTGAGGTGGCTTCTCTTGCCATTTGGGCACGGGTTCTAGGTATGCAGGCTGTGGTTTAATTGAAGCTTGTGGGCAGAAGTAGTTGTGGGCCCCGGACTTTTAGGCAAGCTCAGTAGTTGTGGTTCAATGGCTTGGTTGTCCCTTGGTATGTGGGATCTCCCAGCCCAGAGATTTAACCCACATCTTATCCTCATTAAGGGTGGGTTCTTTTTTCCAATGAACCACCAGGGAAGTCCCCACTTAGTTCTTTTCATTTATTCTTTCCTGCTTGTGCAAATATAAAATAAGTACAAAAATATGAATTTAAATAACATGTAAATATAATTGTATAAATTATATTAACTATATTACAAATTGATAGAAAGGAAAAAATCCATGTGTTAACCAGTCCTATAAAATAAATTAAAAATATATCCTATCATATTTACTCTTTGCATATTATCACTAACATTTTTCCCATGTGATTTTGTGATTTTCATACATTTTGCAGTTAATAGACTTTTTGATTAAAAGCTTTGCACGGTTTGTAATTCAGAAAAAGTTATTTATTTCCTTAAAGTTTTATTTGAACATACTTTCTCTTCCACTTTCTCCCGTTTTTATATGAATTTTTACTTTATTTATGTAAATGTCATTTCACTTTGGCCCCATCTTACTTTTTCTTCTATTCTAGATTTCTTTAAAAAGGGGTTTACTGTGGTTTCTTTTGTGAAAATACAGTAATCTGCACTTTTGTAAGCTGTGTAACTTGATAAGCTTTGACGCATGTCAAATTTTAACCATAATCAAAATAATAACAAAATATCCATGCACTAGTTTTTCTTCATACTGCTTTTAGCTGACATGAGGAAAAAAAATAGGCTACTGAATATTCTTCCCTCTCCCTTCCTGCTCCCTGTCTTTCTTCTTTCATGTCCGGGACCAATGATCTTTTCTATGTGTGTGTGCTCAGTTACTCAGGGTACAGACTCTTTGCGACCCCATGGACGGTAGCCCCCTGTCCACAGAATTTTCCAGGCAAGAATACTGGAGCAAGTTGCCATTTCCAAGTCCAAGGGACTCTTCCCCACCCAGGGATTGACCCAGGTCTCCTGCATTGCTGGCAGATTCTTTACTGTTGAGCCACCACACAAGCCCTTCTCCACTTTAAACATCCTCAAACTCTGTTTCGTGGACTGCATGGCCTCATGGTCCTGTCCGAGGCGTTTTGTCCTTATTGTTTCTTTTGTCTAATCTCTTTCCCCTTCCCCTGACGCCTTCACATAGGCTGAGGTCTTATTTGCACAGCACGTCAGTTTTAAGCTCAAACACTCCTCACCAAATAGGTCTTCGTGTCACCTTAGGGCCCTTTCCCAAGACTCCAATTAATACACGCCTCCTTCACTTTCTGTATCCAGCCTATTAATTTCTTTAACACTTAGCTACATTTGGCCACTGGGATACCATTGTTGAGCTATTGTATTATAGTGCCATATCATTAGCAATGCGTGTTTGCACTCTCTTCAATGTAAAGGTGGGCAAACCAGCTGAAAGGACGAGGATGACGTCTGCTGCTGGTTGTTCAGGTAGTTTCTCACCTAGTGCTTGAATTGAACAGTGTCTTGTCATGAGAACGACTTGATAAAACCTAACTTGGATAAATCTTCACTGCATTAACTGAAAGATAAAAAATGTGGAGGTCACATAAATCACTCGGCCATATACCCAATGATTGATCCTACATTAGCTTTTCCGCTGCCCTCAAAAAAAAAAAATCCCTATATGGTTAATGTGTCACTAATACACTGAAGTTATAAATTCTAATTCATTTTAGCATATTTTATCTTCACATTCTTTCTCACCATCCAGCTATTGCCTAAACTCTCACATCATCAGTACTGGGTCTTACGCTCCTAAAGTTTCCTATAATTCATGAATCGTCCTATTGGAGTTTCTAATACTATTTGGGTGGCACTCAGTGGTAAATGAACCTGCCCTTGCAAATGAGATGTAAAGGTGTGGGTCAATCCTGGGTTAGGGAAGATCTCCTGGAGAGTGAAATGGCAACGCCACTATGTCGCAAGTATTCATTTGGCCTGGAAGAATCTTATGAACAAAGAGGGAGCCTTAGTAAGGAGCTACAGGACCATAGGGTTGCAGATTTCGTACATGGCGACGGAAAGTGACTTGATGGCACATGCCAGCACACAGCAGCGAATGCCATTTTCAACTCCTGGTCTAGTTCATACCCTGCATGGTTCTTTATATAGCAAAATGGATTATTAAGCTCTGCCTAACTTTAGATTCATGTCCATGGTTCTTAATATATTACTAGAATTAAAATTCAATTTTTTAATTTCCATCATATACTGTTTCCTTCATGGCATAATATGTTTTCATGGCTGTGCTTTCAGTCCTATTTCACTCTGGAACTCTCTATTTCATTCTTCTATAAGTGCTTAGCAGTTATGAAAACCAAAAGTTTTTCTTTGATCCTGCTTTGACTTTTCTTCTGGTGCAGGGCTTTCTCTCGTCGAAATGCACTTGTTTACCTATGTAACTCTAGAAGAAAAAGGACTCTTTCACATTCAACTCAGGCATAGTCACATAGACTACATCAAGGCACTAGAACTCATATATGATAAAGTCAGCTCCTGAGTGGTAGGTGGCACCTTAACCTTCCTTATAGTCAGAGTTCTAATAAATGGCGCGCATGGGCTACTCACCTAAGATCCATGTAATGCTCTCCATATGTCAATTTCCTCGTCTCTGTAAACTGATAATAGAGAAGAATCTCTGTTCTTCACTTGAGATATAGCTAAGCTAGCCACGCCATGACTCAGTTATTATTATTAGATATGACGCACCTTCCTCCGTGTGTGTCCAGCCTTCTCACGATCTCGTATCCTAGCTATTGGCAGCATCTGCCTGGCTAACATCGTTGTTGCTTCAACCTGAACATAAGCAAATGCTTCAAGACGGAGGCCTCCTAAGTTTGTATTTCATTCGGTGAAGGACAAGGTTCAATTGAATACTTGTAATGTAAGTGACAGTGGTTGAGATTACAAAATTGCTGCTAAGTCTAACTGTTTGATGCAAAGGGAGAATTCCTCCTCCCTGGGTTGGTGTGAGGGGGGGAGGTGCAAAAGGGGATGGACTAGACAACTTGTGTTTGCTTATGTCACGTAATCCATAGTTACCTTGTCTGTTCAGTAATAAAAATCAAAGAATCCATCTTATAGAAAGATATTTTGGCTTGGTCAAAAAGTTTGCTACGGTGGTTGTTCCTTCCATAATATGTTACAGCAAAACACCGATTAATGGGCTTTCTTTGTCACTCCATAACATTTTAGCATTTATTCACTCTAGGCAAATAGCTTCTGGGATGTTTAAACACACACGGCCTCAAAAGGTACAGGGGCTTAATTACATATGCTTGATTCAGATGAATAAATGTGACTGTAAGTGGCACTAATTGGAGGAGGGTGTTGCTCTACACTATTTTCCGTTTTGAAGTTCACTCACCGTATGGTTACGCCACCCTCTGCTCCGTGAAGGGATCTGCTCCAATTCTCAAGGTGTAGGTGTAAGGGTGAAGACATTTGGGCCAATTATCCTGCCCTACTCCTCCGCGGAAAAAGAGAAAAAAGATAAAGTTAGTCACAACAACATGTCTACTGTGATCCCTATAGGACTGTAGCCTGCGCAGGAATGGTAATTCTCCAGGCAATTATAGAGATCTGATGTTGGTCTGCCATTCCATGTGCATCCATCCTTTCATGCGAGGGGAGTGGTCCGCTAAACTGCTGGTGGGACCCAGGGGTCAACCACTGGGGTGGCATTTAAAATGGAGATCAGAATCATTAGCAACTCACTGGCATAGCCTCAGCGGGTTCAGAGGCTAAAGTCTCTCTTTTCATCTTCAGGGGGCCATGAACAAGCATGAAAGTCACTCAGGATACTTAGCTGTAACATCTATTCAGATTCTTGCTCCACATAGGTGAGGCAGGTGGCTATATGCAAGGCTCAGAGTCATGTCTGACTCTCTGCACCTATGCAATGTGAGCCCATCATGCTCCTCTGTCCATTAGGGCTTCTGCATGCAAGGAATACTAGTTATGGGTTGCCATGTGCGGCCTCCTCCGAGGAGACACTTCCAACCCAGGGGATTAGTGAACCGAGGTGCTCCTCGCACTGAAGGCAGTTCTAACTGGCCAGGAGCACGTAGGATACCCAGATGACAGGAAAACACTGGTTTTCAACTTTATCTCAGTTTAGGTTCTCAACGGTGGAGCTTTTATATGAATTCGCAAAGCCAGTCACTACGGCCCATTCTAGATGGTCAGTCTTCGTGCAGATGAAACACAGGCTATTTGGTAGTTTTTTGTTTTTTTTTTTTTTTCATTATTATTCTGTTATTTATTTTAGATTTATTTTTAGTTTTTTAATTGGATGAATAAATTATTAAACAATGTTTGTTGTTTTACTGTAGCAACCACGTGAATTCAGTCATTATACAATACACACACACGTTTGTGTTGTCTGTATAATATATTATTTATACGTTTGTCCGCACTCCGCTCATCGAGCTACCTTTCTCTCTGCTCATCCCATCGGCAGGCTTCCGGGTCATTATGCGCAGAGCACGCGAGTGCTACATCCCTGTTTACCATAAGGCAGCCCACAGAGCTAGCAGTTTGACAATTGATAGTGTGATATATGCATCAGTAGTTTTAAACAGCCCTTCAGGGTAGACTCATTCAGATAATTTGAGAAATCCTGCCCAATTAGAGAACGACATTGAGGAGCTTCTTGTTCTGCTTCACAACCATAAATGACTAACCATTCAAAACCTTGGAACAGTTAGTTAGTCATTTAAAATCTATGATTTGCTAAACTATTGGTATGCCTTAGCTCATCTATTGACTTTCAGTTGTCCTCGTCCATTCATTCTAGGCTTCTCCGTAGAGAACAAACACTCTTTAAACTATCTGAGTTCTGCCTAGACTGGAAGCAGTAACATCTTCTCCGCAGACTTCTCCTAACACAGTCACAGTGGGATAGTAGTAGTGGCCAACATCTATGGGTGTGGTAAGACAGAGAAAACAGTATGGAAGTTCCCTCAATAGAAACTGAAAATATCGTATCACTTACTCATGGGTAGAAATCCAAAATGAATTGAAATTGGGATCTTACAAAAATAATAGCTGGAGTCTGCACCTGCATGTTCACTGTAGCCTTTATTCACAGTAGTCATATATTGAAATGGGATAATAAGCCTTAGGAATCCCAGTCCGACAGTAAGGATGAGTGAACTATAGGAAAGTGTGATTACACTTTGAGAGTTAAGATAATTTTGGGATGTATTTATTTTATACATATAAAACATATTAATACTGCATAAAATAATTGATATGTATAACAATATACACATGTAGTTTTTAGCCTTAATAGAAGGGGGTTTCTGCTGAAAATCCAGAGCTGATTACTATGGAAATTATTCTGGCACATACATGTTCACTATAGTAAGGATTATGTTATAATATGCCATGTAAGATATGGAAGGCAAACCTAAATGTCCATCAACAGATGAATGAAATAAAGAAGATGTGGTACATATATTATACATATGATATAGTATATACATATTAACAATTGTGAGTATTACAGCATTCCATTAAAAAGGAATGAAAATATATGTCTTTTCGCGTAGGCAACATGAAGAGAACTTAGAGATTATTTTACTAAGTGATATTATGCCAGATCGAGAGAAGAGATATCAATGAATGATCTTATATTGTGTGAATCTGAAAAAAATCATAGAAATGAGGCTTTACTTACAAAACAGAATAGACCGCAGCATGACAATAGAAATAAACCTATATATCAATAGGGAAAAGGGAAGAGAAAAACTAGGATCTTGTGCTGTATTGAACAATACTACCACACAACACAGAACCACACACACGACAACACACACACACACATAAATGGCATATAACCGAGCAAGCAGGCTTTAAGGGTGAATAAACTAAGCGATAGCAGCTACACAGATATTATTGTATAACGCTAGTAATAGAAAGAAAATCTTAAACCCAATCTCCAGTAATCTCCGCAGATCTCGTCATTGGGGGGGGGGGGGGGTGGGGTGTGTGCATAATTGTAATCACTTTGGCTGTAGGCACCGGAGGCTAATAGAAAATTTCGAAACGCTAACTATACTTTAATGAAAAAATAAAAGATAGGAAAGCATTACCATTTGTAGACAGTGTTGTATGACCTTGGAAGACATTAATATATAACTTGGAGATGTGCTAGAAACAGATAGAAGTAGAATATTGCATGTTTTCAACGTATGCAGCTTATCTAGAAACAGTCTAACTCATGAAGGCCAAAGTAGTATAGGGGCTGTGTCAGAAGTCCTGTGTGTAAAAGAAATTAGTGTTTTTCTGTTCAAGCGACTATCTAAATTTAGTTAGGTTCAAGGATGAATAAGACAAGAGACCTTACTGTAAAACTAGTGCTTATATTAGTGCTAATACTTGTATTAGTGCCACTTGAGAAAATTTAAGAGGGCGAGATCTCAATTTGTCTGTTATCATCAAAAAACATGTATAATAATTTTTAAAACAGTATATCCATAAGTAAACAGAACTGAACCTGGCTCCAAGTATTCGCTATGCCTGAGAATCCACATGGAACAGAGGGAGGAGGCTTAGGAGTAGCCTTGCAGGCTAGGCAGTCCCCACCAATGGGGTCGCAAAGTCGGACAACGAGCTTAGAACAACTTCACTATATCTACTTTCAGAGCTGTCTTACTTGGATACTAGAAAAGGTTGATAAAGATGACAATGCTGGATGAAAACTGTTTAGACAAAGCATTTTGTTTTTATTTATTCAAAAATACTGAAAATCATAATAAAAAGTGATGGCCCATATACCAAAATGGCAAAAAAAAAAAATTCTGCCTCTAATACGCATTTAGAGGGAGGTGGAACAAGCCTGAGTAAATAAATAGGGAACAGTTGGTTAGACAGCTAGGCTATACCGTGGCTTCTCTTTATAGTAGAGCAGTTGAATACTAACTCGGAGAAAGAAGTGGAGAAAATGGTCTGGAGAAAGATGGATTGATATTGAGAACAGAAGAATCACTTGAGTGACATTCAGCATGCCGAAGCAATAGCTCAAAACGTGCTAAGATTCAATTTAACACCTGCCATATTTAATTAGGCTATCGGCAGGATAAGCTGACATTGTAGAGAGAGCAGTTGAAACAGTAAATGGCCTCAGATAACAGCCTAATGGTCAGAGGGAAAATAAAGAGCCTCCTGTTTAGAAACGAATGTGATTGAAGTCTATTACGCCAGGTAGGGAGTGAGACTTGTGTTTAGGATGTTGTTTGTTCATGCATATGTCATTATGATGTCAAATGTGAAACAAAACACTAATTTGTAATTGTCTCAAGAAAATTGATTTGATAATACAGACTTTTAAATAAAGTTGTTCCCATTGTTATGCTAAAGATTAAAGAATCAAAATAGCAATAGATGTTAAATTGAGTACTCAGGTCACGTCAGGCCATAAAATTTTCAGTAGTGACACATCCTATTGATATGAAGATATTGAGCTTCCCAATGGTGGTCGCATTGGTTTGGGATTCCTTCAGTGGCAAATGCAGGGAACGAACTTACGCAGTTACCCTGGTGGGGGAAGATGCCCAACATGCCACGGGGTCGGCACTAAGCCTTGCTACAAACGTACCTGAGTCCCTGACGGTCTGGAGGCCCTGTTGAGCTGCAATACTGAAGTCTGCACACCTATGGAGCTTTGTAGCTTCGAAGCAGCAAAATGGAAGCGCACTGCAGGGAGGAAGCTACCCACTGGCATATAGAGAATAAGCCCCTGTTCACTTTACATGGGAAGTTGAGAACAGCCTTTACGCGGACAGCAATGAAGTACGCCAGAGCAGCCAATATTAGCAACCTATATTTCCTTTTAATATGTGAAGTAGCTGAGATACTATTGCAAAGATGATGAAATAGCTAGAAAATACAAAGCTTCCATTAGGCTTCACTAAGCTGGTGAGCCTAAATGTACAAAAATCAAATTTAAATAAAGAAAATTCCTCATAAATATGTATGAGCATGTGGAAGCGGGGGAAAGGGAGGGCATCACACTTAGTAAACATTCGCCAAGGTCAACAGTATTTGGGGAAATATTGTACATGCATAACTATCCCCAACAGAGGAACGCTAATTGTCCAGTTGGGTTGGGGCTGGGGATTCCTGATCACAGATGGGCTCCCCATCCAGACCAGTGTGCAATGGCAGTGTAAAGAGCTCTGAGCGTATGTAACCAATTCCATCGCAGAGTAATTGCTTTTTCTTATATGTGTACTATGGTCTAGTCTGAGGATGAGAGCTCTGTTCCCTGCCGTAACCACACTTCGAGAAAGTATTAGGGTCCAGCCTAATAACAGGTCCATAAAGCTTAACAATGATGAGGAATGGAGTATTAATCCTTTGCAAGTGGGGTCTTGGGAAAGTGGGCCATTCTGAAGTGACACATACAAGGTATGATATGTTCACGGTCTATTTAGGTTAGGATGGGCGGGAGGGTAAGGACATCCAGGTTGAACTGTTTTCATAAAGGGCTTACCCTGTGGGGCCTCGTGGTTAAAGAATCTACACTGCCAATGAAGGAGTACATGGTTTGATCGGCCCATAGCCTGGAGAGGAAATGGCAACCCACCGGTCCAATATTCTTGCCTGGGAACGCCCCTTATTGGAGCATGAGGTAGATGGCAGACGTACAGTCACATGGGGGTCAGCTAAAAGTTGGAACACGACTTAGTGAGATGAGGGCATTGAGATGGTTCATATGATCAGAGAGAGGGCAACATAAGTGACCATTGAAACCCTATAACAACTAAGGACCAGAGTCCACAGTTATCACTCAGTGGTGTCTGACTCTTTGTGACTGTTTCCATGACTGTACTTCACCAGGCTGTCTTGTCCCATGTGAATTCTCCAGGGCAAAGAGATAGCTGAAGTGTGGTAGTCAGTTCCCTTCATCAGGTAATCTTCTTAATCCAAGGGCTCAAACCCAGGTCTCGCTAGCATTGGCAGGCATAATTTTTATTTTACCATCTGTAGCCAGCGCAGGAGAAGCCGCACTAAGAATAAGGATACCGAAAGCTGAACCTTTTATCTGCAGTTCATTCCTACATCAGAGTGCCACAGCATCATGGGCCAGGTGAATGGATACTCCAGGGGCCAAGTTCCAAAAATTTCAACTCAATAAAAATACTACATCTATCTAAAAATACTTAAATTCCAGAATTCTAGATTCGTATGGGCAAATCAAAAACCTTGCAATATGCTATTTTCCAAGAAAAATATTTGAACAAAAGCAATTACAAAATCATGGATACTCTCAATAAATCCAAGAGAAATGTCTTGTTTAGTTTTTCAGTTGTTTGTTCAAGGGCCAGTCTTTGTGACTCCCATTGACTGTAGCCCAGCCTAGGCTCCTCTGTCGCATTGGATATTCTGTCGCTAGGCACAAATACTGGAATGGGTTGCCATTCCTTCCCTTCTCCAGGCATCTTCAACACCCCATGGGGATCGAACCTGGATCTCCTAATATTGCAGGTAGATTCTTTACTTATCTGAGGCCTACTAAGGAAAGCTCGCTCACTAAACCCAGGTACTGCACGAAAAATATATGTCTGAAACATGTGACTAAATGTGACTATTAAAAGTAATGACTTGTATTTGCTATTAATGTATTTGATACAATTATGATATTCAAAAATATGCATTTGATATTTAAGGTTTTAATCTTGTTCCCTAAAGCAGTTTCATTTGAGTTTAGGGGTTTTTGTCTGTAATATAAAATTCTGATGATTGATATCTGGCACTCTTATAATTGATAGCCATATTTCAGAAGTTTAGTAAGGTCTATCATAGTCTATTGCTGATCTTTTCAATGTAACAGATGTTCAGGGGTGGGGTATTGTGATTCCATTCTGTTTGATAGCTACTTTGTTTATGGTTGTGTCAAATAAGACAGGTTGGAATGTCCATGACAGAACAAAATGAATCTACTAAGTCCGTGAGGAGAGAAATAAAAAGGGCTTGCTTTTCTCTGAGCTGAGGAGTAATGAACGCGCTATGCCGTATGCTAAATCTGGTCGCCGTCAATAAAGCTTCTTTCTTAAAACACGCTTTATAATCAATTAAAGAATATTGAACTATCTAGATATATATTGCATTATTTCGCTTTCCTTCTAATGAGTGGTGGTTTAGTCACCAGTTGTGTTCTGACCCTTTAGCAAACCTCATGTGACTGTAGCCAGCCCCGGTCCTCTGTCCATGTTTTGCAAATACAACAGCTCATGATCTGAATCATTTTCCCATACAGGAGTAATGCAGCACTCTGATTTGTATTTTAAGGTTGAGAATAGAGTCATCAATCAAGATTCAAATATAAATTTCTTATTCTTGTATCTATCAATTCTCAATAATCTTGCTCAAAATTTCCCGTTGTAAGGGTAAAGAGTGAAAGCTTACTAGGACTTAATGATTCCAAAGGCCTATGTCTCATATCCTGTGCATGATGCCCCATGTTGGACTATGGGCTCAGATTACAGACCTTACATGCAGGATTTAAAGGGAGAAGAATAACATACCAACTGTAGAGTTTTTGTTTTTATTTTAGTTTTGTTTTTGAATTTTTCAAGCACATCTTAACATGAACAAAAAATAGATAATATAGAAACAAAAAAGTTATGCTGTAGTACAATTTTATGTACTTAAATGTTCGCAATAAAAATTATATTGTGAGGATGTATTACAGGTATGGGGCATACTCTTGGGGCTCAGTGAGAAAGGATCTGCTCCAGTCAATGCAGTGATACAACAGGTTTCAGCTTCAACGGTCCCCTGGTTTGGGAAGATCCCCTAGAGGAGGGCATGGCAACCCACTTCGCATTATTCTTGGCTGGAGAATTCCATGGACAAAGAAGCTCGGCAGGTATTAGTCGGGCAATAGTGTCACCAAATGAGTTGGGAGGGCACTAACTGAAGCATACGTGAGCAATCACAAAATAGAATGTGTATGTAACACATAACTATATATATAGTATATATACACACACAATGCATACATGCTACTATTCACCTATTATTATTTACTCATGTAATAAGTCCTCCTGCCGGCAATGTTTTAAATCTTGAGGATGATTCTTCCTGGTCTTTTGATTTTAATTTGGCTTGGCGAAATTTCTGCCTTAATACAAGTTTGTCTGGAGAAAATTAAAAATTCATTGATTTGAATGTAAGTTAATTTGCTTTAAAAAAAGTTATCACTAAGAAAGGCTAATAAATGTGTACATAATCAAAGAAACATATGGCTAGCATGTTTATTACTTTGGTCAAAATGTCAGCTATTTTTACTTTAAATTTTGAGAAGGAACAAGCTTAGAAAATGGAGAAGAAGAGAAATGCCATGTCATGGCATTCTGTCTATGGGTAATATGTAAATATGCATATCCGTCATATTTTTCATTATTGATTGGAAGTGCTGCATATGGGTTTAAGAGATCTTGGAGAAATTTTGGAATATGTCAAAAGTATTCCCATTCTTTTTTATTGTCACCAATGGTGATTAGTAATAGAGAGATAATCTCATTGAAAATGGTATTTGATATCCAGAGTATTACTTTAAAAATAGTACAGGGTAAAGAGATGACTTGTTTTAAATTAGGAAAAAGGTGCTTAGAAAAAAAACCATTTTAATGGATATTAGTACTTTTAGTCACAAAGATCTGACTTTAAATTTTTGTCTTTCTTATTAAATGTTGCTGAGATAAGACGGCGCCACGTTATTGGGGATTTTGAACTGTTCTTTAAAATGTTTATTATTGTGTCTAAGAAAGCTATTTGCAAGGCATATAATGCCTAGAAAACATACATCAAGCACCGAGACATGGTCTCTCAGAGGGTTACAATCTAGTTAGATCGTATCAATATATGTATAATAAAAGGAACCACAAAATATATTGAAGTTGTTCAGTTGGATTTGCTCAGGTTGTGTCTGACTCTGTTAGACCCTGAGGCGCGATTTGGACTAAAATATCACACTAGGCTTTTACTGTCTTCACCACGCTCATGTATTGTGTAATGTTTATATGTTTATATTAAATGATTATCTATTAAAAAACATGTAGTATGTATAGTACTATATTATTGTCAAAAATAATATTATATAGATATAATAATTGGTCATTTATATGTAACAATTAAAAAATATTATATATATAGGTCAATATAAAAGGAACTCATAAGAGTGACCATAAACATTAAAGCAATAGACTTCAGTGAGGAGAATGATAATGCATATGAAGAAATCATAGACAGATCATGTGAGATTCATGATAGGTAATTCTTTCAAATAAATCAGTCACCAGAATGGCTTAAATTATATCAACAATAAAGATGAGTCCATATTTAAAGTGGCAAAGAATAAAATGAACAAGGGTCCAACATTTAAGCAGGTCCGAAATCTGCATACAGAAAATGAAAATAATACAACTTTCATATATGACTAGAGACGGGTGTAGGGTAGTTACAAATATAGCCTGGGACATACTTTGGTTACCGACATGGGAAGACATTTGAAAACCGAAGGCTGAGAAGTTTGGGTTTTTATACATTTTTGACTGAAAGCACTTGATGGTTTTTCATCAGGGAGAGGTGCTAGAATCAGAGGCTATAGGTAAGTGTTTGGCAAGTTTTCATTATTAATAATATCATTATATTGAAGAGAGAGTAGAAGCATTGATGCTACTCAGAGAAACAGCCCAAGAGGAGTAAATAGTAAGGGTCTAAAGAAGTGAATGGAGGAAGAGAGGGCAGGCAAGATGTAGGAAACAGAGGTAGGAGACCATTTCATGGGAGCTGGGAGAGTGTAAGAATCTGTGTATGAGGCAACAGGGGACAAGTGACTAACTGTGAGCCTAAGAATGACGCGGGATTTGCATTAGCCGTGATGGCCTTCTCTAATTCTCAATGCAACAAAGTCAGTTCCAGCAAATGGTCTCAGTAGTAGTGTCTGCAGCAGAATATGCTCCATGGAACTGTGCTGGCTCTGGCCGCACAAAGATGAGGTGAACAATACATCAGGGCACTCAGGGGGTGGGTAAACTCACAAAGGAAGAAAAGCAAGTCAATAGCATTTCCTAACAATTCAAACTTATCAGTTGCTATAAGAAACAGGTAAGAGTGATTTTTGTGGTGGGGAGAGGGAGGCCAGAGATCTATTGAGATAAGGCTTAAGGTGAACATTTGGGAAGCATTGGTGACCGAAAAAGGGAAAACAGATCACTTAGGAAAATTAACGTGAGGCCAGATAGATATTGAAAAGGCATAAGAACTAGAGAGCAAGAAATGGTCTTTTGAACTGTTGTATAATATGGAAGGAGAGATGAAAAGACAGAATGTAGATATGAATACATGACTGAAGACAAGCATTGTCGCATATAAAATAATAATCCGCAAGTATGTCATGAATTATTGTTTTGAATGGGTATTGCAATGGAACCAGCCCATAGACTAATTTCTCGAGTTCTAATGATAACTGAAATGTGAGTCTTATACCTACCTGTTCCCTGCCCATATGGTGAATGGGAAGGCTATTAATTACTTCTGTGGGACTAAACAGATGGTAGGGCACTATGAACAGCAGAAATCTTCTAGTTTCGTCTCCTTGCAATGTGCCCTAGTCTAAATATAGCTTCTTGTATAAGTTGGGATGCATGATGTGAAGAACTAAGCATAAATAAGTCTGCCGTTTGGTTGTCAATGCCTGGATTGATTATTTTTAATGCCATCTAAAATTAAAACTAATTTTGAAGGTGTTTATGAGTGTAAATCTATTTTTTTGGGCATTTAAAAACGTTATCTCTCCCCAATGAATTAAAGCAAAAGAGTATAATAACCTTGAATTATATGTCCACACCGTGAAACAATAATGCAATCACTAAAAGAATGGTTGAGAAGTCAGACGCATTTATGACTTTGGAGTGATTTTCTTACAATAAAATGGAGTAGAGAAAACAAGAAATAAAGTAAGTAGTGACTTTAGTACTTTTGGGCTAGTTTTTTTGTATAAAACAAAGCAATGCAAAATTCCCTAACTTGTTATAGCAAGGATTATAGTAATGCTTGGTATATGGCAATATTAATGATTACCTCAGCTCAGTTCATGTTTCTCAGAGCATGGTCCACGACTCTTTGCAACCCCTATGGACGTGCAGCACATCATGCGTATACCTGTTCATGGGCATCTAAACTCCCGTGAACTTACTCACACTCATGTTCTTTAGGTCAGTTGAGGCCATCCAATGTGATCTCATACCTCTTGTCGATCCGCCTTACTCCTAGGCCTTTGCGAGATCAATCTTTTCCAGTAGGCAACAGAGTCTTTTCCAAGCTGAGTTCAGCTGCTTCACAGTCAGGTGGCTGCAAAGTAGTGAGTTCAGCTTCAGCATCAGTCGCTTCCAATGAATATTCATGGACTGATTTTCCTTTAGGATGGACTGGGTTTGGTTCTCCTTAGCGAATCTCCAGAGGGACTCTCAAGAGTCTTTCTCCCAACACCACAGTTCAAAAGCCTCAATTCTTCTGCACTCAGCATTTCTTTATAGTTCAACTCTGTACAATCCATTGATTGTAGCATGACTATTGGTAAAACATAACTGTGACTAGAGCATGGACCTTAGTTGCACAAGTGAAATTCTCAGCTTTTAATAATGTTTGTCTACGGTTGGTCCATTGAGCTTTTCTTCCAAGGAGCAAGTGTCTTTTACATTTCATGGCTTGCAGTCCACCATCAGCAGTGATTTTGGAGCCCCACAAAATTAAGTCTCTCACTGTTTCCATTATTTCACGCATATAATTTGTCATGAAGTGATGGGAGACCAGAGCCATGATCTTAGTTTTCCGAATGTTGCTGAGTTTTAAGCCAACTGATTCTCTCGTCTTCTTTCACATTTTCATCAAGAGGCTCTCTTTAGTTCTTCTTCACTTTCTGCCATTAAGTGGTATCATCTGGCATAACTGAGTTCTTGATATTCTCGGCTGGGCGAATCTTGATTCCAGTCATGTGCTTCTTTTCCAGTCCCTAAAGGCGTTTCTCATGATGGTCTCTGCATCTAAGTTAAATAAGCAGGGTGACGAATATACAGGCCTTGACATACTAATCCTTGCCACAATTTGGAGGCCGATATGATACATGAGGCTTGTCAGAGAATATGGAACAACACATAGCTCTGTGCTTACTTGTGAGAAAGGATTGTATGCTTGGAAGTGAGTACACAGGTGTGATGGAGGTTATACAAAAAAGATAAAAAATAAAGGAATTCACTTGAAAAAGCAGATGTGTATAAGTTACATTATAGAACAACATAAAAAGTTTTACATATATGTGTAATGATGCACTGGAAATTTTACAAAGAACTTTGCTTAATAAATGGGTAAAAGCACAAACAATTTAATAAGATGGTATATTGATTCAAACGATGGAAGGCGGGGGGGAGCTACAAAAAGTCTGGTTTTCACAATTTCAATTTATTGTCCTTCAGAGGCTATTGTCTGTTTTCTTCACTATGGTTCAAAGTCATCTTGGAAACCAAATTCCCCAAACAACTTAGCCATGCCTATAAGTTTTATTGACATATAAGCTAGTTCTGTGAGCATCTGCCTTTATAGCACAGTTACAGCAAGAAAATTTGTTTTTTTTCTCATCCGCAACTATATCACGAGTAGTAATCCTTCATAGCATCTGTCCATCTTCTATCTGACAAGTTCAATCATTATTTGCTTTCTTCCAGCATCTGAAAGACAATAACTTTAGTTATGTCATACTTCCCTATGTAACTGCAGATTTTCAAAAACTTCCTCCCAGTAACTGGATGTTACACTGATTTTGTATTCTTAGGGCTTAAGCCTCTGTGATACTGTAGAGGGCCTTCATTAATCTGCTTCTTCCAGCATTTATCAGCAAAATAGTTAGAAGCATCAGACGTGCATTAATGATAATTTCCCCTTGGTCTTTTGCTGGGCATTGACGCAGCCAGGCCAAGTCTTTGGAATAAGTATGGACCTTAGAGAGAGGCATAGATAGGACAGCAGAAATGACTGCAATTTATGGCTAAACAGATGGAGCATTGTGCGAGAGAGTTCTGTGGCTGCTAGTGTTTACCATTGCTTGGAACACTAAGGTCACGTTCTTCCCCGTATGCAATAGCTCTATTCAAATACTCCTTATTCTCAAGGTCAATTCCAATGGTTTCTACGCATGTCACAGGGTCTCTAATTTATCTGCGGCAGTATAGAAGTAGAGCATTTTCTATGCGCTTCTGCCCCTGTTTCTGTCCTGCAATGAGAAATCATCTAGTATCCTTTTCTGGCAGTTGCACAACCTGGCTATTTACGCTGTTATGTAAATCCTAGGTTGCATGAGTGTTGAGTAAGACTCTTGGGTAGTTTGTGATGGACAGGAGGCCTGGCGTGGCTGCAATTCATGGTCTGGCGGCGGTGAAATAAAAAAGGTTAGTAAAAGCAAAGATCAGACATAGACTGATGACTGAACTTTGACGACTGATCGTGGTATAACACAATACCAATAGTTATGATTGTCTGCAGTTTAGAGTTGAATTCATTCTAAAGAGTAAATGCTTTTCTATCAATTAAGCAACCAGTTAAGCCACTCAGCAATAGTGTGAAACATTCATTTTCATTTCAGTTGCTCAGGTTGTGTCCAGGACTCTTTGACATACCGCCATGGAGCTGGCATTATCATGAGCAGATGTATCGCAGTCTTCTCCTGTCCATCACAAACTCCCCAGAGGCTTACGTCAGAAACTCAAGATCCAGTTGCATTGTGAAGCCATCCAACCATGCCGTCATCGTTCTGTTATCGCCCTTCTCCCTCCTGCGTCAATATTTCCCACAACACAAGTCTTTTGGCTGGGCAGGTGAGTCATGTCGCAGTGGCATCAGAGGCCAAAGTATTGGAGTTTCAGTTCTTCAGCGATCATGTCCTGTCGCAATATGAACAATTCAGGACAAATTTCCCTATAGGATGGACATGGTTTGATGCTGCGCTTGCAACCAAGGGGACTCTCAGAGAGTCTCTGATCACAACATGCACAGTTCAAAAGCAGTCATTCCTTTCAAATCGCAACTTCTCTTTATAGGTTCAACTCTGACATCCATACATGACTATTTGGAAAAACCATACCTTTGACTAGATGCGAGGGTGACCTTTGTGTGTCAAAGTGATGTCTCTGCTTTTAATATGGGCAGTCTAGGGTTGAGTCGATGCGAGTCTTTCTTCGGGTTTCTTCTCAATAGGAGTCAAGTGTCTTTTATATTTCAATTGACGTGCAGTCCACCATCTGCAGTGATTTTTGGAAGCCCACCGAAAAATACGCGATGAACAGTTAGAGTATGAGCAATTAGTGTAACTAGACCAGATACTCATTAGTCTGAGACGTGATTGGCTTGAGCAGCCATCTTTTCGAGGAGAATCATTTAGAGGACTGAATGTGCACTCACTTCATCTAATTATTCTCTAGTCTTAGATAATGTGATTGGATACTCTCCTCTATCTTTTAGTCAACTCTAAAAATGTAGAGACATGATCGAGCGAAAAGAACAGCCCAGTCCACTCTTCTCATTGGGGCAGAAGACAGTTTATGCTGCTTATCCAACTATGCTGGCACAGTGCAGGGTATTGTTCTGTACAACGTCATTGGTAATTTTCCATAAAATGAAAACAGTAACTTTTGTGTTAATTAGCTGATACAAGAGCCTGAGCTGCATCTAGAACAATAAAGATTTAATGGAACTTGAGATTAATGTACTTTCCAATCAGAAATAAGGAGTAATAACTAATAGCTGATGATGAGGATCAAATAAACATGTGACATTCGATAGCTGATGTGCTTTTTAATTCCCTCTCCTGAGCTGAGAGTATATTCTTAGGATGTCTTACAGTATAACAAATTATCTACTTAAGACTACCCGAAAAAAATCTTGAAATTATAAGGAAAATAAATCACTATACTTTTTAAGATTGAGAAAATAAAGATAACAGCTGTAAATGTAGGATGTACATCATCTGAAAAGTGTTTACAATTGAAGGAAAACATACTTGAGGCATATTATTCATAGATATCTTCGATATCAACAGCTGGCTATATTAAAATAGATAACTAAAATAACAACAAGGACCCGGGGGGGGGGGGGGGGGGGGGGGGGGGGGGGGGGGGGGGGGGGGTACTTATAGACAAGGAAGTGGCAGCAAAAAGAAATTGTTATGTGGCCAGACTGGATGGGAGGGAGTTTGGGAGAATGGATAATTGAAATGTATAACTGACTATTGTGCTGTTGCTGAGGGCACCTGAAACTATGCCACAGACGCAATGTGGTTAATCTAGGCTATGTGTGTGTCATCTGGAGTCACTCATTCTAGTAGTGTCGCAACCTCTGTTGCAACCGCTATGTGTCTGTAGCCCACCATTCCTCTGTGCTATGGGTTCTACTCAAGGGCAAGAATACTGTAGTGTGAGTGTGCCATTGGCCCTCCTCCAGGGAGATCTTCCTTGTTCCAGGATTGAACCCGATTACATCCCAAGTCTCAATCACTAGTCGTCCTGTCATTGGCATGGCCGAATCTCGCATGCTATTGGCATGGGTGGGTTCTTTACCATGAGAAGCACCTGGAATCCTGTTAATCAGCTATACACTGCAAGATAAAATTATACACACACTACACACGACACATCACGAGCTAGTCACACACATATATATATTGACAAAAAATAGCATAGACCCAATGTGCTTCCCAACTTTTAGCTAGATCATTTTAATCTGGTGGTATGTAGTCTGTTGTTGAAGAAGAAATAAGATAGTGAACGGATCGAGAATCAGGGGCTGAGAAGGGAGAGTTTACTTAGGTATGGGGGTCTGAAAAGTAAGCCAATATAGATATGTATAATGATATTTATAATGTCTTGAGATTTGCGCAACGAAGCACCGTGCTCTAGACACCAATACAAGTTATTTTTAATACCTAAACATCAGAGATAACTGATACCTCAAGCACATTAGGCTGTACCTGATCAAGAAGTCTTAGATGAGTTTACTCTCTCAGGGGTCTTAATCAAGGGTCCTTTTTAAACCTTATCTATCAGTCCCATCCCAAAAACTCTGAGAATTTACATGAGTTTTCCCAACGGGCGATTTTTCTCATGGAATTAGAAATATTTACAAAGGCACTAATGAACCTAGACAGGGAATTTAATGTTGTTCTGTGCTCCTATTTGTAAACGAGGTCAGCACAGACACGACCAATGCCTTCTAAACAACATCACTGGGAGCAGTCAAAGACAGAGGGTAAGTGTCTTCCACCACCCATCTGCATGTCTGGACAGCAATTGAGGGGTTTTGGCTCTAGAGGGGAGATACAGCCCTATGTGTTTGTTGGCTTTTAGCTACATAAGTAGGGAGTTAACAACTTAAGTACCAGTGTCATTCAGGATAGGAGTTCCGTCCTCGGGGGTCACAGGTCAGCTGTTTCGTGGTATCCGGTAAATCCATGTTGGACTCCCAAGGTCTAGCTCTGGTGGCTTCCTGCATCACTCATTGGGAGTAGTTCAGTGAGGCCTGAACCTTCCGCTTTAATGTAGTCGGGAGCGTAGGGGGTTCCATGCCTTCTCTATTGTCGGATTATTGTATACAGAACTCTCTGACTGAGCACACACCTAGTAGAAACCAGGTAGGGGCAATAAAATTAAGAAATTAACGCTAGGGAATAGGCTAAAGTTGGGAAAACACTGGTTCCTTTTGCTTTGTTTCTCCAGCTTTAATACCTGGCTGGGAATAAATACGGCTTTCTAGAGGGAAGGCAGTATGACGCCAAGAAATCCCTTTTGTTATCACTCATGTTCGTTTAAACACTGGTGTGCCGCCTCGCTTGCTCACTCTTCTGATTTTATGACAATCCAAGGCCTTTGTCAGGATTAGAAGAGGAAGGGCCACAACGTGACGCTGCCATTTTCGCATTCTTCATGGTCACAGTTCCCGTGTCATCACCAAGGAAGCTTGTTGATTATTTATATTTCATAAGTTGCTTGGAAATGTTTATATTGCTCGATGGGCAGTTCATTAGAAGATAGGCCTAAACCTTCTGGTGCCCCAAGAGGAGCGTATTGTGGTAAAGGTAGTCAGCTTTCTCTTACGTCGTGGCACTAGTGAATTGTGCTCTGATGAAAAGGAAAGAGAAAAGCCCAGAGGAAAGCAGGAGGGGGCTTCTATAGAGTGTGGCCAAGGGAAGGAAATCTCCAGGAGGACCCTTGATGACATGTGGCAATGGAACTTCTACCTGCATCCTCAGGCACTTTTTTGGTCCTTCACTTGGCTTACGTGCACATTGCAGGCAGCCATCTTTTTTTAAATATATGACGCTAATGTGGTCTTGAAGGGAAGGTTGAATCAGTTAAGATCATTCTCTCACAAACATTGCATGCTAAATTTCAGATGTGATGGGTGGTTTAGATGAGTGGGAGCAAACAGTGGAGGGTGTTTGAGGTGCGAGGATGCTCTGGGGTGGGCTAGACCTTGGGAACATGGAAAGAGAAAGTGTCAGCTAGACTATTTGTTCATCTGGAGAGAGAAGCATAAGGAGGGCTGTAGATCGTAATAAGTGAAGGATGATGACAAAAGGCAGAAAATTGGTACTTATTTCAAGAAGTTCCTGCAGGGCTGGTACTACCCCCTTGACATCTGAAGGAATCTCCTTTCTCTTCTCCTCATCATATGCTTTCTCTTCTGCTACCACATCATCGCCATGTCTCTCTCTTACCCTCCTTTCTTCTTCCTGCATCCTGGAACTACTCAGCATCTACTTAGAAGTCAGAGGGAGCTATTGTAGGTCTAAGCACCACTAGGGGGGGTGGGGGGGGGGGGGGGGGGGATTAAATTAAAATCACTAGTGTTCAGTAATGGAGAACTAAAGAGTCATCAGCTCCTTCAAGTGCTACAATAAGAATATTAATTAGTTCCAAAAGAAATCATCCAACTACTTCCAAGTCCTTCTGGACGAGAATCCAGAGCGTTTCACCTTGACTCCTATAACTGGAATGTCTTCCTGATTCTATAAGAGAATTTCCTAGATAACAGCAAATAACTATATACCATGTATATGGTTATTTGACTCTTGAAACTAACCCTTATACTGCCTGTTTGTGGCCAACTTTGTGCTAAAAATAGTGGAAATTAAGTGGGTCAATAGCTTGAATTATTTAAAAGTACTTCATCAGTGGCTTGTCATTCCTTTTCTCTTAAAATTATAGACTTGGTACTGTAATATGTATGTCCATTTTGCAGGCTATGAGAAACAGAAAGAGGTCAAACAGTTTGAGATGACCGTCAAAATATGATTTCTATTTGTGATGACTCTGATTTATTTTTTTTCTGATTTTGAGTTTGCCTGGTATCTTCTATTCTATTTGATAATCTCAAGATTGAACGCGTATCACAACTGCAAAAATGAAATATTGCTTTAAGAGAAAACAGGAATACAAAATAGAAACAGTCTTATCCATTAAATCCTTAATGGCGGGATCATTATTGGTTTGACTTAATTTATTCTATTCTTGTCCATCGTTTATCTGAATTCTAGAGCCGAAAACAATAGCTGTACATAAAATGAGATTAGGCAGAGATGGTCTAAATATGGTAACAGGTATTTTGCCTAGCCACATATAACTCCTGTTTGTATAAAGCATAATAGCTTACATTAGTAATGGTCAAAATACTAACTTAATTATCTTGGCTCCATCTTCCATCTGCATTGTAGTCCTCTATACATGCAAAATTTTTTTCTCCCAATTTTCCAGGTGAAGGTGCGTGGATTGGTTGAGTAGAGTATAACTGAGGTTTTAAATGAGCTCCTTAACAAATCCTTCTTGGATTATATATATTATGCTGACCCCGTTTCCTCTTGTCCACTCAGGCTTAGTGTCAGTAAAAGTTTGCTGGATGGGCAAAACTAACAGCTATTGTAGAGGGCAGTGCCCAGCCTGGGTTGGCTGGTAACACCCCTTGCCTACCTAGAGCTGTGTCACGATGATCTGCGTATCTATGGAGCGCCATCATACTCTAGACATCTTCTATACTCCCACAGTCCACAAATAGAAAATAGCATTCTCTGTTTCAAACGTAGCTCAGAGGACTAAGAAAGTTTGACCAAAATCACATCAGCTCAGGGGCAAGTATTTTACAACAATCCAGTGCTGACTGCAGAACCGTACCTCCTAGCATTAGCACTGAATTTTCTGGTTTAACAAGGAGCAACTGGAGCAGCAACAGTTCTCCTGGAGTCAGTCATTCCTCTGGCAAACTTTGGCTCCCTAGAGGTAGGCTTCTAGGTGCTATGAAAGTTAGAATAGCTCGGTGGTATATGGGTAAAGACTATGGGCTTTGCTTTAGTTGGTCTTTCCGTGGTTAAAGAATCTGCCTGCAATGCAGGAGACCCGGAGTTGATTTTTTGGTAGGGAAGATCCCTGGGAGGAAAGGAATGGCTACCCTGCTCTTAGTATATGACTGGAGAATTCCATGGACTAGAGCAGTCTCGAGGGTGCGATACAGTCCTTGGGGTCGATGAAGAATCTAGACACGACTGGAAGCGACTAAACACACACACAGCATGCCGGGTAAGCCCTGGCCAGGCTGTAAGCATGCATAACATTCTTTTAACTGTGAGTGGGTTCTAACTATGTGACATAGAATTAATCTCTCTGCAAGATGAACATGCTATAGACAGAGAAAAATCCCCCTATAATACAGCTAGTATTGAGGCAAAAGGAGGTGAGGTCAGCCGTTCCAGGTTACACTGATGTTTGGCTAAGGATATAATACTGGCTTGCTTTCGGAGCAGACGATTTGAAGAACTTTTCATTTTAAACAAAAAAAAAAAAAAAAGGATTTGAAATGGGCTACCAACCACACAAGAGTTGTGGTTTGGCATAGTGCATAGTCAATATACAGTACTGGAGAAGAGAGACAGTTCTTCCCATAACCTGAAAGCCCCTTCCAGCTTAGGCATATTGGAATAAACCCAGCATACATCTTCGCTAAGTTAGGCGCAAAATCCATCCTCCGCCAGAGGAATTGGAAAGACACAGTCAGCCTGGCAGGCCATTCGCTGCCAGTCTCCAGGATAAGATGGTCTTTTGGGGGCTCCCTGGGCGATGAACCCATTACTTGTTACAATACAAGGAGAATGGAGCTAGAAGTATGTCCTATACACCCCACTCCTGCAACACAGGTAGGCATGTGAGATCGCTGGAGTCTAGATTGCATGAGCTTTCAATCAGTTCACTTCAGGATTAAATTATTCTTTAAGACCTCTCTTGACACACACGTTGGCAGTCATATCCATCCTACATTCCTAAAATCAGAAGCAAATGTTCCAAATACTAAATAGTTTTACAAGACGCCTGGCAGATATGTTGGCAGTCTCATCTATTTATTCTGAAGCAAGGCAACCTTAAAAATAAATTCTCAGGTGTAAATTTTTCACCTTTACCAGATTACATCTTTCCAAGCATGATTTCTGATCCCTACTTTGGAACTATTAATGAACATGTTGCTATTCCGCTTCTGTTCTGGCTATGTAATTTTTAATTTGTGCCCATCATCCCAGTGTCCCAACATAGTCCTTTCCCCAAAGTGGCAGGAATCTCATTCTAGGCCAAATGTCACTCGGTCTAGCCTTTGGCCTGGGCAGCATCAGAACAAATGTGTGGCACCGTTGCTGATACCCTGACATCAGGCTCTCTTTAAGTGTGGGTATAAGTCCTATAGATAATAATAAAAGAGAACTTCAACCCAACTGGGCAAAGGGCAGAAAGGGATGGAAATTACTGGCTCTTGCGTTGAAAGGAAGAATGTCAGTGATATGCAAATAGAAGGCTAGGTGGTGCACCATGAGCCCAGGTGATTAGCTGATGCTGATGAAAAGGTTGGGAGCTTGAGATAGAGTTTGCAAGGTTCCCACAAGTAAATGGTGAATACATTAAGCTCGCTTGGGCTAGAAGACAAAAATGAATTGCGATTAGTAAAGGAATCCTAACCCTTTCTGAAAGGACCACTGTCCCTTTACGAAGCTTCTACCAATTTTTTCTAGGGTCATCTCATAATGAGTTACATGATCACAATCAAATATCTCAGATGAAAATAGTTGAGTTCTGACATTGAAGTTATAATTTACTAGAAAGGGACTGTCAATAAAAGTCTGATTCTCTGAGTAAAGTGAAAGTGATATATCAGTCATTCATTGTAGCAGAGTAAAAGAAAAGACGGGCTTGCTTTGAGACTATAATTTGTCACCCATTTTAGTGTAGTTTAATGAATTTGGGTATTAAGAGTCAAGGCTTACCTGAAATTGGTTGCATGACCATAACGTCAGCATTTCAAAAAACAAAGATCATTGTGAGCATCTGGTCCCATCACTTCAGCTGTCAAACAGAATGCGGGGAATATGGAAGCAGTAACAGATTTATTTTCTTTGTCTCCAAATCACTGTTGGATGTGACGTGTCAACCATGAAGATTAAAAGGATGCTATGCTCACTGTGGAAAGAAAATAGCTTTTGACAAACTCATTAATAAGCATGATTCAAAAGCAGAGATGTTACTTGTCCTACAAAGACCATCTAACTAATGCTGTTGTGTTTTCTAGTAGTGTCCATTGTAACAGATAAGAGAGTTCGGACCATTAAAGGAATGCTGGAGGGCACCTAAGAATGTGATGCTTTTGAGTTGTGTGTGCTAGTAGGTTAAAGACTCCTGAGAGTCAGCCCTTGGTACAGCAAGGTATGATCAAACCAATCAAACCTTGAAAGTAAATCAACCCTGAGATAGGTCACTGAAGGACTGATGGCTGAAGCTAGAACTCTTAATACTTGTTGTCCGATCAGATTATCAAAATGACGCCTTGAGTGCTGAGAAATATTGAGGGGGCGTAAGAGGTAGAAGGGTGCAGGGGGCATGTAGTATGAGATGGTGGATGGCATCGTCAGCTCAAGTGGAGCATGAGTTTTGAGCAAGGCTCTGAGACTTGGGTGAGGGAGCAGGGGACCTGGTGTGCGCTAGCCCCGAATGGGTCCCATAGAAGTCCAACACAACCTAGGTGGACAACTGCACAACAACAGGCCTTCAATTTTTCTTTTTGTTTTCGTCGTTTTTCACAAAATGATATTAAAAACTGACAAGACACTATTATGCATCATGGAATAGGTGAGAAGATTAAATGAGATGACACTAGTAAAGCTCGCTTTACGGCAATATGCCTGGTACCGCTTGTAGAAACAATAAATCCCCTACTTACATGATTTTGAAATCTAAAGTTTAATATACATTTGAACAAATAGGGTCCCGGAGGGGGGGGGGGGGGGGGGGGTTTAGTGAGCCTAAGGATTGATTAAGAGCAATTTTTTTTTTTTGTAAGATCATTTATAAGAACTAGAAATCTGGAAGCAGAGAAGGGAAAATGAGTATAGAATCGGTTGGCAGTATCGTGTGGGGAAAAAGAAAAAAAAAAAAGTAGCACTGGATGCCAGTCCTTGGCTATGATTGCATGACTTTGCTCCTTTCATTACTACAGTATGAGTGGACCACTTGCTTAATGTCTTAGTTCAGCTTTGTTGTCTACCCCAAGGAGAAGCAACA